>JAPKLX010001924.1:0-16658 GCA_026898415.1 Leonotis leonurus | reverse complement strand
GCGCGTAGGAAGATTATGACTCCTGATCAGCTAGCGAATCTGACTTGGGAAGATTTTAAGACGGGGATATATGACAAATATATTCCGAAGAGCTACCGTAAGCGAAAGGAGGCAGAGTTCTACAATTTGAAGCAAGGAAAGATGACTGTCACAAAATATGATCGGACTTTCTGTAACATGGCGAGATATGCGCCGGAGCAAGTTGATACAGATGAGAAGATGGCTGAGAAGTTTTGTGCGGGACTGAGGCACGAGATAAGGATGGCGTTGGCAAGCCATGGGGGATTGTCCTACACTGAATCCCTAAACCGAGCATTATACATCGAAGCTGCAATGCCGGTGGAGAGATCCGTAACCACTGCGACAACGATATCCGCCCAACCGCAATCTCAAGGCTATAAGGGAAAGCGTAAGCGGGAGGATAACAGGGAGGACTTTGCTATGAAGAAGCCATGGGAAGGGCCAATGCGTTCTCAAAACTTTGGGAAACCAAACCCGACTGTCCATAAAGGGAATTTTCCACAAAAGTTCCCTACCTGTCCCAAATGCAAGAAGATGCATGGGGGAATATGCAAGGCAGGCAGCGAAGGATGCTGTGCATGTGGACAAAAAAGACACTTTGTCAACAACTGCCCCACACGGTAGCAAGGTACGGGCGCGAGGTCTAGTCAGACGGCGCCGAACCAGCAGGTTAGAGCTATTCAAGCTCAGCCCCTCAGACAGCAACCACCTCAACAGCCACCACCACCTCCACCGCTACCATCTCATTATCAACCCCGGCAACACCAGAAGCAGCCATACCAGGCAAGGGCTTACGCAAATAAGCAGAAGAAGCCTGAGGGAAATCGGGGAAACCTGACATGTATGGGAAAACTCCTCAACACTCCAGTAATTATTCTGTTTGATACTGGAGCTTCCCACTCATTTATTGCCAAAGCATGTGTGGAGAACTTAAGATTGGAACTAGAACCGTTAGAGATATCTTTGAGAGTTTCTTCACCTTTGGGAGGAACTACGACTCTTACACACTCTTGCTCTAACCTAAGTTTGGAATTAGGATCACTTAAAGTTCTTGCGAACAACCTTAGTGTAATTCCGATGAACGATATGGACATAATCCTAGGAATGGATTGGCTAGCCGAAAACTATGCCACGATTCTCTGCAAAGAGAGGCAAATATCGTTCAAAACCCCAGGAAAGGAACCCACGAACTTTCACGGGAAACTAGAAGACGTAGCCATTGTACGGGAATAACCAGATGTATTTCCAAACGAATTGCCAGGTTTGCCACCCAATAGGCAGTTGGAATTCACGATTGATCTGGAACCAGGATCAGCTCCGATATCCAAAGCGCCTTACAGGATGGCCCATAAGGAGTTGGAAGAGCTCAAGATACAACTCCAGGAGTTGTTAGACTTAGGATTCATCCGACCCAGTGTATCCCCTTGGGGAGCACCGGTACTCTTCGTCAAGAAGAAGGACGGAACCTTGAGGATGTGCATAGACTACAGAGAGTTGAATAAGTTGACACTCAAGAACCGATATCCTTTACCCAGGATAGATGATTTGTTCGATCAACTTAAGGGAGCGTGTATCTTCTCAAAAGTAGATTTGAGATCAGGATACCATCAGCTAAAGATTCGATCAGAAGATGTCCCTAAAACTGCTTTTCGAACCCGGTATGGTCACTATGAGTTTATAGTGATGCCATTCGGATTGACCAATGCACCAGCGGTGTTCATGGACCTGATGAACCGCGTATTTCCCCTCACCTCGACAAGTTCGTCTTGGTCTTCATAGATGATGTTCTTATTTATTCAAAGAATGAGGAAGAACATGAGCAACATCTAAGAATCACCTTAGAAACCATCAGAAACGAGAAATTCTATGCTAAATTCAGCAAGTGTAAATTTTGGCTTAAGGAAATAATGTCTCTTGGACATATTATGTCAGCAAAAGGGAATCAAAGTAGATCCTATTAAAGTAGAAACTGTACGTGAATGGAAGTCACCGACAACCCCCAAATGAAATCCGGAGTTTCTTGGGATTGGCTAGATACTATCGAAGATTCATTGAAGGATTTTCCAAGATAGCACGGCCGAGGACACAACAACTGCGGAAGGAAATCAAGTTCACATGGTCTCTAGAATGTGAAGCCAGTTTTTAGATTTTGAGGGAAAAGTTGACTACCGCCGATACTGGCAATCTCAGAACCCAACAAAGGGTATGTGGTCTATATGGATGCATCCAAGAACGGATAGGATGTGTATTGATGCAAGAAGGAAAATTCATAGCCTATGCATCGCAACAACTCAGACCACACGAGCTTAACTATCCCACTCATGATCTGAAATTAGCTGCAGTAGTGCATGCTTTGAAAATTTGGAGGCACCACCTTTACGGAGTTCGGTGTGAAATTTTCACGGATTATAAAAGTCTCAGGTATTTCTTCGAGCAGAAGGATCTCAACATGAGACAGAGAAGATGGTTAGAATTAGTAAAAGATTACAACTGCGGTATTAATTAACATCCGGGCAAAGCTAACGTCGTAGCTGATGCTCTAAGTCGTAAAAACTCGTCAAAGATCGTATTTCTACTAACTCAAGAGACAGACCTTCTAAGAGAGTTCAGTAAGATGAACTTAGAAGTCTTACAGCCTCTCGAAATTGTAGAAGGAGTTCTCGCCACCTTAGTGATAGAACCAGACCTGAGAGGTCGAGTTCTAGAAGCACAAAGGCTGAATGAGAAATTGGAGAGTATACGGCTCAAGGTGAGAAATAACGACGTCACAAACTACAGCGAAGAAGCTGACAACACCATCACCTTTGAAGGAAGATTGTTCATTCCGTACGATGTGAAGCTCAAAGACGAGATCATGGGCGAAACACACGATACGCCCTATACCGCTCACCGGGGAGTACAAAGATGTACCAGGATCTGAAAAAGAAATTTTGGTGGGACGGTATGAAACGAGACATAGCCTCTTTCGTAGAGAGATGTTTAACTTGTTAACAAGTGAAAGCATTGCACCAAAGACCCTATGAGAAACTACAGCCGTTGGAGATCCCAGAGTGGAAGTGGGAACACATAGCGATGGATTTTGTGACTGGATTGCCCAAATTCAAGAGAGATTAGTCAAATGTACTCTGAGATGCATTATCACAAGTGTGAAGGAACATAGAACAATGGATTAGTAGGGGTTATTTATTATCCCGATGAACATATATGTTCGGTAAGATGAATGAACCGGAATACATTAGAAGAAGAGGGACTCCAAGGATATGCAGAAATGGGACTACATATCCAAGGAGAGCTTAAAATATATAGTCAAAGAATGAAGGACTCAAAGGAGCAGTGACCCCAAGATGATCTCAACGAATGACATTATATGATTAGTGACACAATTATGGTCACCTTATTCGGTAGTATACCACAACGAAGATTCGATTCGGCTATTGAATTATCGCTAGATTTCTTAGAGAGTTATAACCCGAACGATGCGTGAGTTCAGTTCACGAGTAGCAAGATTCAGTTCCAGTAGAACGTAGAGAATAAGAGAGTTCAATTTCAGTTTCAGTTTCATTTTCTGTTCAGTGGAACGTAGAAAGTTTTGGGTTCAGTTCAAGTTCAGTTTTAGCTCAGCTCATTCAATTCAGTTCAATCCAGTTCAGTTCATTCTATTCAGTTAAATTCAGCTTAGCTCAGTTCAGTACTGTTCAGCTAATTTCAGTTTATTCTATTCAGTTCAATTCATGAGTATTGTCATGAAAAATGCTAGTCAATAAATTCCTTTCAGTAATAAATTATATCATTGAGTTGAACTCTATGATCTTAATGCAATTAAGAAGTCATAGGAAGTCCTTCTAAACTCTATAGTAAAAGGAGTTCTAGTCAAGACAACCATTGAAATATTATCCCTGAACCTAAGTATCTTTATGACTGAGAAGTGATTGTGATGGGCCTGATCACCCCATGTGATCAAGAAGATCTCAGTAGTTGTCATTCTGGTCTTCGGACCCTAAAGCTCAACATTTTTGAAATTCAGTTGGGTTTATTCCTTTCTTTTTAATATTTAATCGGTTGACGTCTGTCTCTAAACAGTTTGTCCAACCCTCGCTTAAGTTATCATGAGAGATGATGGACCCACATGATTGATAAGCTATCACAATAAATTTCCTTAAACCTTCGGAACTAAGACGTATTCGGTATATGGCTATCTAGGTACCATGATTACATTTTGAGGTTTTATATGCTGAGGTCATATAGTGAGTGCTAACATTAGGTATGTATATGGTAACGTGAGTTGTCTCCATGTTACCGTATGCCTTTTCGAAGAAGGGATAACGTTTAGAATGAGGTTCCTTATGATGAAAGTGAGGTTACGCTTATGCCGCCACCTCAGAGAACGGCCATCTTCAGTGGATGTGCAACCCAGTGATACAGAACTATGAGTCAAAGTTCTGGAAAGGAATAGAGTAATGATTAGAGTGATATCTTCTCGCAAATAGAGAGATACACTAAGTTATGATATTATATTCATCGATTAAGGCGCTCGACGGGATTCGTTCCGGAGTACAAAGTATGTTCAGGTACTCGACGGGATTCGATCCGGAGTATAAATGTGATAAAAGAATCAAGGAAGCTCAGAAGAGACAGAAGTCTTATGCTGACACTCGTAGAACCAAGCTATAATTTAGAATAGGAAATAAGGTTTTCTTAAAGGTATCTCCTACTAAGGGAATGATCAGATTTGGTGTTAAAGGAAAACTGAGGCCCCGTTTTATTGAACTGTACGAGATTCTAGAAAGAATAGGCCCAGTGGCATATAGACTAGCATTGCCGCCGAATTTCGGAAACGTTCACAGCGTTTTCCATGTGTCACAACTCAGAAAATACATGTTTGATCCGAAGCACGTTATCTATCAAGAAGATAGAATGAAAGAAAATATCCCGAGTTATTTTATTAGAACGTACAAATTTTGGGACGAAATTTTTATTTAGAGGGGAAGAATGTAATGACCCGTAAAATTTTTCTATTTATTCATCCTGTACCAGAAATCGCGATAAAAAAAAATTTCGTATATAAATTAAAACATCGATTTGCTAATTGATATTAGTAGCTATTCATTTCGTGCGCTTTATAGTCTTTGTGTAATGATTGATATTATGTAAGCTCGTTTAGATAATGTGATTATTTAAAAGACGTACTAATTAAAAGTATTTCGGTGCATTGATCGATAGTCAAAGTTCGAGGAGATAATTGAATTTCTTAGCAAAGTATTTAACGATTAGTAGTGTGGTTATATACCGTAAAAGGGTATATGAATTAGTATTAATAAAGAAATGATGTGAAAAGGATTATGAGTTGTATCCTTAGTAATTAGTGGATTAAATTATTACTAGTGAAGTGGTATACTTACAGGATTAGTATTTAATGTCTCGTTAATGATAATCTGTGTATAAGTCATTTTTATTAGAAATAGAAATGTAACAATTAATATTGGGAAGAATGCTTCTATTTGCAAATGAAATGAGAGATATAGTATAATGTAAATTCCATACAATAGGTAGATACACGTATGATATATGTTGTATAAAGTGCAAGTATAGAATTAAAGTATATATATGATAAAAGTACAGTAAGTCTTTATATATATATGTACTCTGCAGCAATCAATGAAGGGAGAGATCTTTGACTTTGAGTCATGTTCAAATGAGAAATAAGAATACATTTATGAGGCAATACAATAAGAACTAAGGATACTACTGTATAACTTAATCCTGCAGAATAGACAAGAATCCCTAGCTTGTATCTTTGGCTTAAATATAAGATTTTACCCTGCCTAAATCTGTATACCCATTAATGTGAACTCAAGAGAATGAAAGAAGAAAAATAATGGAAGGAAGGAAACGAGCAGCAGGAATTAAACAGTAGCTGTTGTCACTCCAACACCTTCCCAGCCGCCTAGCACCTGCAACAAAAAGAAGAAAGCACATCAACTTGAGGGCAGCCCCCAAAGTCCAGATTTATAATAGGGGCAGTAAAGAGCAAGCTGTAATATGTATAGGATAACTCAAGTGTCTAGAAATAGACAGACTAGGTATAGAACCCTGCACGTTTCAAAACACCCCAAACACTCTTTTATATCATACCTTACTACATACCTTCTCTACCACTTAAACACTCACATAGAAGCATTTTCACTCCAGAGAAGAACCCCTTGATCACTCCAATTCCCATTTGAAAAGCAGTAAGGTAAGCAGAAATCTAAACCTTTCAGCTTGGTGATAAATTCACAACTCAATCAGTTTCCTTTTCCTATTTTCTTTCAGAGAAGACACCAGAGAAACCCCTAATCAGACATCTAAAGTAAGTATTTTCCCTTCTATATTAACTCTGGGTTAGAACAAAGACCACATGCAGAACATAGAGCTTCAGTAATGGCAGAACTTAGAAAAGATTATTCTCCCTGTTTCAGAACATAGATATAGAGTTATATATATATATGTGTGTGTGAGTGTAAACTGTTAATACTCAAGTCTTATCCCTTAAAATTTGTTCTAGACTCTCTATTTTATTAAAAGAAACACTGAACTTAGACTTCTTCGTTCAGAAAACTTTCTGCACATAGGAACCGTATATAGAGGTTCAGATATTACAAACCAAAGAACTCATAGAACAGAGAAGTAAGAAATTAGAAACTTTTAAGGTTTAAGTTCAGAACTAGCAGATCAAGAAGTTAGAGAACTAAGAAGCTTTTGGATCCTAAGTTAGTTAGAAACAAATTGCAGATTTCAGAACCTATAGCATATAACATATAGCATACCTTCAGAACATATAACATAGAAATAAGAACATTTCCTACTCCACTTTATATGCATAATAGTACAGAACATATACACATACAAATTCCAGAAACCATAAAATTTAAATACAAGACATAGATTCAGATATTACAATCTGAAATAGAGCTCAAAACAAAGCATAAGATATCCAAGCATAGAGCTAAAATCTAAATATTCAGATTTAGAAACCTAACTCATGAGCTTAAGAGCTTTCAGAGATGTACCTTATCAACATCACCAAAGCATCACTCTGCACCACCCTCATTATCTTTTAAATCAGCTCTTCTTGCTGTTGCTACTACAAAACTCTTAAAACATTATAAGGAGATAATCAGATTGTACACATGCATAATTGAAAACTAAAATACAATCAAGTCAGCAATTGCAGAGCAGGTTCTATGTCGGGAGAAGAAATATACTTAGTAATTATATTACAAGCTCGTAACAGTATAAACTTTAAATTCTCAATTTAAGCTAGAAACTTTAAGAAAATGAGAAGGAAGAGGAGCTTACCTTGAGTTGCTGCTGGCGGGTTTCTTTCACCCAGAAGTGAGCAACCGCGAATCTGAGAGCCGAGGCAGACGGAGCACCGAGGGGTGGAAAATCTGAGGAGTATGTGGAGAAATTTCAGGAAATCATTAAAGCCAAACATGCAAGAACAAATCTTAAAACTTTAAAAATACAGAAATTGAAAAGGGTAGGAATTCTACCTTGAGGTCTTGGTGATAAAGCTTGGGCGTGAGTCTGCCGTTGCTGCGTTTACTAGGAGCAGCCGAGAAACGCCGAGGAATGGGGAAATATTGACGAGACTCTGCCATCCGATGAGAGGAAGAGAGAGCAGAGAGACAGGGACGGCGCTGCGGGAGAGAACCAGAGAGCAGCGGGCTTCGGCTGTCCAGAAGCAGAGAGAGAAATAGAGAAAAATAGAGAAGAGAAAGATAGGGGTGAGGAAGCAGTTGGGGAAATGGAGGCAGAGCAGAAGGATGGCGAGAAATAGAGAAGAGGGAAGAAGGCTGAATGCTTTCTGATAAAGAAAAGAGAGAGGGATGAGAGAACAGAGAGAAATCGTTATGGAGAAAGGAGGAAGCGGCTGAGTGTAAATGTGTCTAGGGTTAGGATAGTGTGAATGATAAACGAATGGGCTGGACCTCGAAGTAAGATTTATCGAGCTGTGAACCAACTAATCTGACGGGTTAAGGTTTCCGGTTATAAAAGACGAGCCCCAATTAAATAAATTGGAACGAACTATGATTGAGTCTTAAAAAAAAATTGACTTAAATTATTTAAATCTTAGAATTTAGATGTAAATTAATTAGAGAAATTATTATTGGTCAAGTTGACCCCAACTGATTAAGTTGACCGAGTTATGAATAAGAAATGAGATTTGCAGCCGGATTTCGATCCTATAAATTCTTAAGTGTTAATTAGATTATTTCGAGTAAGCTATCTCGACTTATTATAGTACCTTAAATTAGATAGAATGACTTAGAGAATATTATAGAGAAATTCGATAAGTAGATGATTATTGGAACTCGTCAATAATGAGTTGGTTTAACTATTAGAAACTCAATTCTAAATTGAGTAATAATTAGAATAAAATATGAAATAATAGTATATTATTTCATTTTGAGTAGATAAGACAATTAATACTCACGAAGAGTATTTTTCCTCTTAATTTCGATTAAGGCTCAGCGAAGGGAATTTCCAGTCGATCTAAACCAACTTTTCGTTAATCGAGGAAGCATATCAGGTAGGCTTTCTTTTACAAATAAAATCGCATGCGTTGTACCAAAGTATGATTTTCGTTTAGAATGCTCTAGAATTTGAAATGTTATGAAGTATTGCATTGTCGAAAATGTTTATATTTTGGTATGATGCGTATCTGTTGATAAATTAATCGATTTCGGGCTTTTAAAGATCTTTATCTTTTAAAGCTAGTGTACACCAGAACCGTGAGTCATCTTAGCGGGTTGGCCGGTTTAGTGTTCGTGGAAAGTGGCCACTTTCCCGACACACAGAATTACAGATATGTATGATTACTCCAGAACTTAGACTGATCAGTCGAACTTTTAAGATCACAAGAATTTTAGTGAACATAGGTTCTTTAGTGACAAAATCCCTATGTTGCACTGTGTTACGGCAATTGCAAATATATCAGTACGAATGTGATTTCGGCATGTGTCTACTGAGTACTTTCGTACTCAGCCCTGCATATATTTATAAATGTGCAGGTTAAGTCGTGATGACGAAGTGGAAGGCTCAGCAGTGGGTTTTTGTCAAACTCTTGTTGTTTTACTCTCGGTGATTTATATGTCATCATACATGTAAATCTAGAAATTGATCCAGTTCCGCTGCCAGACTTTTGTTTAGATTCAAGAACTTGTTAGCTACTTCCTTTTGATGTTCCGCTGCTAATCCTTAATTAAAGCTTTAAGAGCTTATCGGTTATTTCGTTCGTATCGAACCATGTATTGTCAGACTTGTAACCGTTTCCATATTACAAGATGTGATTAAAATCACTTACTTCTGATTCGTTCCTTTATCCGTATTCCCTGTTAGTCACGTTTTCCTCGACTTTACTTAGAGAAGTAAAATGGGGATGTGACAGAGTGGTATCAGAGCAAATTTTTGTGCTTGAAACCCGAGAGTCTTTTGAAATTCGTGTCTAGTATTGTTCCACTAGACACCTGAAATGAGTTGACAAAACCCGAGCATTTCCATGCATCACGCGCAACGAGGAGAACCAAGCAGTTCATTTAAATATGAATGCGTTAGAACGGACAGAATCCGTTACTTCGATATCCGAGAATAGAAATACAAGTTCTTTAATGAACTTGGGACGCTTAATTGTGTGTTTTCTTGATAAAAGAAAACATAGACGAGAATTTTGAAGAAAACTTTCACAGTTACTCGGAAACGAGAACATCCCAACTAAAGCCAAATCCTAACCTACGAGAAGAATAAAAGGAAAAGACCTTTCCTTTCTTAAACGCCAATCCAGAAAAAGGGTTCGACTCAATAACGTATCATTCCTAGCGATAAAATTTAGAAAGTATGAATTATTAAGAAATCAGTAAGTAGAATGAAGTATCCGAAGCTAATAAGTCACAAGGATAAGAAATACTTTAGAAGTTATACTAAGAAAGTATACTATACTAAAAGTATACTATGCTAAAAGACTTGTGAAGTTTTAAGTGTTTAGAATAAAATCAAAAGTGCTTTAGCACTCAACTAGACTATATATATATATATATAGAATGAGATTTGATGAAAATGATTGAAAACCTTTCCTTTCTTTCGTTAGATGGCGAGGAGGATATCACGGAGTACATATATAGTACGTGTGTCGTGATTAGGAACTTTTGTGATGTCACATAGGATAGTAAGCATCTTAGCGCGTACGTTATAAGTACGGCTTTTGGGGTACGAGTGTATCGAAGACCTCAGAGAGGCATGTTTCTTACGATTATATATATAAACTTTAGTAGTATTTACAGTAAATAGAACTATTATCAGTGATAGCTCTATATGTATAGCATATATGTTAGAAATAAAGATTTTCTCCATGTTCTAGACTTAGTAGAAATAGATATACATACATATAGATATATGTCTTATTAAAGAGGAAAATTTACTTAGCAAAATGCCACCGAAATAGAACGTGAACCAACCCCACCCCTTCCACCACCGGAGCGTAGAATCGAAGAACTATTTTTAAGGCAAAACCCACCGGTTTTCAATGGAATGAGAGATCTTGTGGAGGCAGAACTTTGGGTACGAGCCTTGGAGCGCATATTTAAATTTCCTACACTGTATAGATCAGGAGCGCATGACCTGCGTCACTTTCCAACTGACAGGATCAGCTGATTTCTGGTGGGAAGCGCGTAGGAAGATTATGACTCCTGATCAGCTAGCGAATCTGACTTGGGAAGATTTTAAGACGGGGATATATGACAAATATATTCCGAAGAGCTACCGTAAGCGAAAGGAGGCAGAGTTCTACAATTTGAAGCAAGGAAAGATGACTGTCACAAAATATGATCGGACTTTCTGTAACATGGCGAGATATGCGCCGGAGCAAGTTGATACAGATGAGAAGATGGCTGAGAAGTTTTGTGCGGGACTGAGGCACGAGATAAGGATGGCGTTGGCAAGCCATGGGGGATTGTCCTACACTGAATCCCTAAACCGAGCATTATACATCGAAGCTGCAATGCCGGTGGAGAGATCCGTAACCACTGCGACAACGATATCCGCCCAACCGCAATCTCAAGGCTATAAGGGAAAGCGTAAGCGGGAGGATAACAGGGAGGACTTTGCTATGAAGAAGCCATGGGAAGGGCCAATGCGTTCTCAAAACTTTGGGAAACCAAACCCGACTGTCCATAAAGGGAATTTTCCACAAAAGTTCCCTACCTGTCCCAAATGCAAGAAGATGCATGGGGGAATATGCAAGGCAGGCAGCGAAGGATGCTGTGCATGTGGACAAAAAAGACACTTTGTCAACAACTGCCCCACACGGTAGCAAGGTACGGGCGCGAGGTCTAGTCAGACGGCGCCGAACCAGCAGGTTAGAGCTATTCAAGCTCAGCCCCTCAGACAGCAACCACCTCAACAGCCACCACCACCTCCACCGCTACCATCTCATTATCAACCCCGGCAACACCAGAAGCAGCCATACCAGGCAAGGGCTTACGCAAATAAGCAGAAGAAGCCTGAGGGAAATCGGGGAAACCTGACATGTATGGGAAAACTCCTCAACACTCCAGTAATTATTCTGTTTGATACTGGAGCTTCCCACTCATTTATTGCCAAAGCATGTGTGGAGAACTTAAGATTGGAACTAGAACCGTTAGAGATATCTTTGAGAGTTTCTTCACCTTTGGGAGGAACTACGACTCTTACACACTCTTGCTCTAACCTAAGTTTGGAATTAGGATCACTTAAAGTTCTTGCGAACAACCTTAGTGTAATTCCGATGAACGATATGGACATAATCCTAGGAATGGATTGGCTAGCCGAAAACTATGCCACGATTCTCTGCAAAGAGAGGCAAATATCGTTCAAAACCCCAGGAAAGGAACCCACGAACTTTCACGGGAAACTAGAAGACGTAGCCATTGTACGGGAATAACCAGATGTATTTCCAAACGAATTGCCAGGTTTGCCACCCAATAGGCAGTTGGAATTCACGATTGATCTGGAACCAGGATCAGCTCCGATATCCAAAGCGCCTTACAGGATGGCCCATAAGGAGTTGGAAGAGCTCAAGATACAACTCCAGGAGTTGTTAGACTTAGGATTCATCCGACCCAGTGTATCCCCTTGGGGAGCACCGGTACTCTTCGTCAAGAAGAAGGACGGAACCTTGAGGATGTGCATAGACTACAGAGAGTTGAATAAGTTGACACTCAAGAACCGATATCCTTTACCCAGGATAGATGATTTGTTCGATCAACTTAAGGGAGCGTGTATCTTCTCAAAAGTAGATTTGAGATCAGGATACCATCAGCTAAAGATTCGATCAGAAGATGTCCCTAAAACTGCTTTTCGAACCCGGTATGGTCACTATGAGTTTATAGTGATGCCATTCGGATTGACCAATGCACCAGCGGTGTTCATGGACCTGATGAACCGCGTATTTCCCCTCACCTCGACAAGTTCGTCTTGGTCTTCATAGATGATGTTCTTATTTATTCAAAGAATGAGGAAGAACATGAGCAACATCTAAGAATCACCTTAGAAACCATCAGAAACGAGAAATTCTATGCTAAATTCAGCAAGTGTAAATTTTGGCTTAAGGAAATAATGTCTCTTGGACATATTATGTCAGCAAAAGGGAATCAAAGTAGATCCTATTAAAGTAGAAACTGTACGTGAATGGAAGTCACCGACAACCCCCAAATGAAATCCGGAGTTTCTTGGGATTGGCTAGATACTATCGAAGATTCATTGAAGGATTTTCCAAGATAGCACGGCCGAGGACACAACAACTGCGGAAGGAAATCAAGTTCACATGGTCTCTAGAATGTGAAGCCAGTTTTTAGATTTTGAGGGAAAAGTTGACTACCGCCGATACTGGCAATCTCAGAACCCAACAAAGGGTATGTGGTCTATATGGATGCATCCAAGAACGGATAGGATGTGTATTGATGCAAGAAGGAAAATTCATAGCCTATGCATCGCAACAACTCAGACCACACGAGCTTAACTATCCCACTCATGATCTGAAATTAGCTGCAGTAGTGCATGCTTTGAAAATTTGGAGGCACCACCTTTACGGAGTTCGGTGTGAAATTTTCACGGATTATAAAAGTCTCAGGTATTTCTTCGAGCAGAAGGATCTCAACATGAGACAGAGAAGATGGTTAGAATTAGTAAAAGATTACAACTGCGGTATTAATTAACATCCGGGCAAAGCTAACGTCGTAGCTGATGCTCTAAGTCGTAAAAACTCGTCAAAGATCGTATTTCTACTAACTCAAGAGACAGACCTTCTAAGAGAGTTCAGTAAGATGAACTTAGAAGTCTTACAGCCTCTCGAAATTGTAGAAGGAGTTCTCGCCACCTTAGTGATAGAACCAGACCTGAGAGGTCGAGTTCTAGAAGCACAAAGGCTGAATGAGAAATTGGAGAGTATACGGCTCAAGGTGAGAAATAACGACGTCACAAACTACAGCGAAGAAGCTGACAACACCATCACCTTTGAAGGAAGATTGTTCATTCCGTACGATGTGAAGCTCAAAGACGAGATCATGGGCGAAACACACGATACGCCCTATACCGCTCACCGGGGAGTACAAAGATGTACCAGGATCTGAAAAAGAAATTTTGGTGGGACGGTATGAAACGAGACATAGCCTCTTTCGTAGAGAGATGTTTAACTTGTTAACAAGTGAAAGCATTGCACCAAAGACCCTATGAGAAACTACAGCCGTTGGAGATCCCAGAGTGGAAGTGGGAACACATAGCGATGGATTTTGTGACTGGATTGCCCAAATTCAAGAGAGATTAGTCAAATGTACTCTGAGATGCATTATCACAAGTGTGAAGGAACATAGAACAATGGATTAGTAGGGGTTATTTATTATCCCGATGAACATATATGTTCGGTAAGATGAATGAACCGGAATACATTAGAAGAAGAGGGACTCCAAGGATATGCAGAAATGGGACTACATATCCAAGGAGAGCTTAAAATATATAGTCAAAGAATGAAGGACTCAAAGGAGCAGTGACCCCAAGATGATCTCAACGAATGACATTATATGATTAGTGACACAATTATGGTCACCTTATTCGGTAGTATACCACAACGAAGATTCGATTCGGCTATTGAATTATCGCTAGATTTCTTAGAGAGTTATAACCCGAACGATGCGTGAGTTCAGTTCACGAGTAGCAAGATTCAGTTCCAGTAGAACGTAGAGAATAAGAGAGTTCAATTTCAGTTTCAGTTTCATTTTCTGTTCAGTGGAACGTAGAAAGTTTTGGGTTCAGTTCAAGTTCAGTTTTAGCTCAGCTCATTCAATTCAGTTCAATCCAGTTCAGTTCATTCTATTCAGTTAAATTCAGCTTAGCTCAGTTCAGTACTGTTCAGCTAATTTCAGTTTATTCTATTCAGTTCAATTCATGAGTATTGTCATGAAAAATGCTAGTCAATAAATTCCTTTCAGTAATAAATTATATCATTGAGTTGAACTCTATGATCTTAATGCAATTAAGAAGTCATAGGAAGTCCTTCTAAACTCTATAGTAAAAGGAGTTCTAGTCAAGACAACCATTGAAATATTATCCCTGAACCTAAGTATCTTTATGACTGAGAAGTGATTGTGATGGGCCTGATCACCCCATGTGATCAAGAAGATCTCAGTAGTTGTCATTCTGGTCTTCGGACCCTAAAGCTCAACATTTTTGAAATTCAGTTGGGTTTATTCCTTTCTTTTTAATATTTAATCGGTTGACGTCTGTCTCTAAACAGTTTGTCCAACCCTCGCTTAAGTTATCATGAGAGATGATGGACCCACATGATTGATAAGCTATCACAATAAATTTCCTTAAACCTTCGGAACTAAGACGTATTCGGTATATGGCTATCTAGGTACCATGATTACATTTTGAGGTTTTATATGCTGAGGTCATATAGTGAGTGCTAACATTAGGTATGTATATGGTAACGTGAGTTGTCTCCATGTTACCGTATGCCTTTTCGAAGAAGGGATAACGTTTAGAATGAGGTTCCTTATGATGAAAGTGAGGTTACGCTTATGCCGCCACCTCAGAGAACGGCCATCTTCAGTGGATGTGCAACCCAGTGATACAGAACTATGAGTCAAAGTTCTGGAAAGGAATAGAGTAATGATTAGAGTGATATCTTCTCGCAAATAGAGAGATACACTAAGTTATGATATTATATTCATCGATTAAGGCGCTCGACGGGATTCGTTCCGGAGTACAAAGTATGTTCAGGTACTCGACGGGATTCGATCCGGAGTATAAATGTGATAAAAGAATCAAGGAAGCTCAGAAGAGACAGAAGTCTTATGCTGACACTCGTAGAACCAAGCTATAATTTAGAATAGGAAATAAGGTTTTCTTAAAGGTATCTCCTACTAAGGGAATGATCAGATTTGGTGTTAAAGGAAAACTGAGGCCCCGTTTTATTGAACTGTACGAGATTCTAGAAAGAATAGGCCCAGTGGCATATAGACTAGCATTGCCGCCGAATTTCGGAAACGTTCACAGCGTTTTCCATGTGTCACAACTCAGAAAATACATGTTTGATCCGAAGCACGTTATCTATCAAGAAGATAGAATGAAAGAAAATATCCCGAGTTATTTTATTAGAACGTACAAATTTTGGGACGAAATTTTTATTTAGAGGGGAAGAATGTAATGACCCGTAAAATTTTTCTATTTATTCATCCTGTACCAGAAATCGCGATAAAAAAAAATTTCGTATATAAATTAAAACATCGATTTGCTAATTGATATTAGTAGCTATTCATTTCGTGCGCTTTATAGTCTTTGTGTAATGATTGATATTATGTAAGCTCGTTTAGATAATGTGATTATTTAAAAGACGTACTAATTAAAAGTATTTCGGTGCATTGATCGATAGTCAAAGTTCGAGGAGATAATTGAATTTCTTAGCAAAGTATTTAACGATTAGTAGTGTGGTTATATACCGTAAAAGGGTATATGAATTAGTATTAATAAAGAAATGATGTGAAAAGGATTATGAGTTGTATCCTTAGTAATTAGTGGATTAAATTATTACTAGTGAAGTGGTATACTTACAGGATTAGTATTTAATGTCTCGTTAATGATAATCTGTGTATAAGTCATTTTTATTAGAAATAGAAATGTAACAATTAATATTGGGAAGAATGCTTCTATTTGCAAATGAAATGAGAGATATAGTATAATGTAAATTCCATACAATAGGTAGATACACGTATGATATATGTTGTATAAAGTGCAAGTATAGAATTAAAGTATATATATGATAAAAGTACAGTAAGTCTTTATATATATATGTACTCTGCAGCAATCAATGAAGGGAGAGATCTTTGACTTTGAGTCATGTTCAAATGAGAAATAAGAATACATTTATGAGGCAATACAATAAGAACTAAGGATACTACTGTATAACTTAATCCTGCAGAATAGACAAGAATCCCTAGCTTGTATCTTTGGCTTAAATATAAGATTTTACCCTGCCTAAATCTGTATACCCATTAATGTGAACTCAAGAGAATGAAAGAAGAAAAATAATGGAAGGAAGGAAACGAGCAGCAGGAATTAAACAG
>JAPKLX010003548.1:0-10970 GCA_026898415.1 Leonotis leonurus | reverse complement strand
CTGGTTTATGTAGGTGAGCAGGTAGGTTTTGTCTGGTAGTGAGGTGCTAGGAATTACTGGGCATTCTCTGAACTCCTTTTCTGGTGCAGAGATGGTGATTTGAGCTTTTGCAGCAGCTTCCCTTAGGGCCTCAACCAAGTCCTTGGCATCATTCATGTCTAAATATATGTCGAATGCCTCGTTGGGTGTGCCTTCACAGTACAGGGGTTCTTTGATGAAGTATCTAAGCATAATGAAACCATATTTCAAACCCTCCCATCCATCCTTCAGGTGATCTGGGATCCAACTGGTCTCTCCTTCTTTGATTTTTGATGTTCTGGTAGGAACAGATGATGACCAACTGAACCCAGATCGTCTCTTTTTCTTCGGGGGTTGAGATTGGCTCGATCTGCTTGATGATATAGACTTTTGAGTATGAGATGGAGCAGATGGAGGGCTGACTGTTTGTGCAGTGATCTGCTGCTCAGGTTGAGCTATCTCCTTCTCCTTTCCTTTTGCAACAGCTGCTGTTTTCTTTCCTTTCGCTAATCCTTCCCCCTTTTCGACATCATCAACCAACATATTGATGAATGCCCGTAGGGAAGTAACCTCCTCCTTCATTGATTTGATCTCTTTATCTGTCTCCACTTTTTGTGTAAGCAGAGATGTGATATTGAGATTAGCGTCGTCGATCTGCTTTTGAAATGAGGTTGTAATGTTAACCAGATCAGCTGTGTGGGTCTCTACATCTTTTTGGATGATCAGACAATCGTTAAAGTATGTTTCGATCATTGTTTTTGTGGGATAGCGCAGTTCGCTTAACTTTCTTTCGACAAAATTTTTCCCATTTGCCTCAAACTGTCGGAACATGGTTTTGGTGTGTGAGATTGCTTCCTTCAGAACATCTGCGGTTATGCCATCTGTCTGGTCCTTCACGATGGCATGTACCATGTCCTTTTCTTTCTCAGCGAAGGCAGTGATAATCTTGTATATCTCCTTTACTTTAAGCTCTGTATTGAACAAACTCTGATCGATCTGGGCTTTCCTCTCTTCGACAGCAGCTTGATCATCGTCCAATTTCTTGCTTATCTCTTCAATTTTTAGTCTGCATATCCTCCTCAAATTAGAGTCAACTTGATCGACATGAGTCTTCAAGTGGTCGTTGAACTCTGTGAGTATGCGTATGGCTTCATCTTGAATGGTGGAGAGCGTCCCATACATGTACTTGTCGACTTTCTGGGAGATGAGATCTCTGATTTGTGTGTGGGACAGTGATTGATGTTGATCCATTAGTATGTCTTCTAAGGTATATGTCTGCACATAGACACCAAGTGCATGTGCAGCAGCAGGGGTGTAGATGTCGTTTGTGAGTTCCCCTCCGACATTTTGGCCAACAAGCTCATCCACTGCTTGGCTGCTCACTGCATTGGGAATTTCAGAAGGTGTGACTTGTTCCCCCTCAGTAGGTGCAGTGGCCTGCTTTTCACTTTCAGCCATTGGCTGATCTATCTCAGTTGCTGGGATAGCTTCACCCTGTTGGTGAGTATCACCTTGAGCTGCTTCAACTGCTTCTTTCATGACTTCTTCATCGACAATCTCTTCCTCAATGCTGTTATAAAAGTCCAGCATGTTGGCTTTCTCATAAACAGATCGCAGATCGATCTTGAGTTCATCAGCTTCAAATTTAGCCATCCCAAGTATGTCTGGCTGGTAAGATTCTCTTAACTCAGAAACTGATGCAACAGTGAAGATCTTGAGTAGGGTTGCTTCTTCAATCTTTAGTGCATGGATGGATCTGATGCGGAGCAGGGCATCCAGAACGTAGAATTCTTTATCTTTCACCAGCAACAGAAACTTGAGCCTCTTGGCTATGTCATAAGTTTCTGGGGTAAGTTGGATCCCCGGGAAAGTTCTGAGCACAGAATGATCTGCCTCTGTCTCCAGCATTCTCACTACAGTCTCAGCCTGCTTGAGCTCCTCTTCCTCGTCAGTAGATGCTTCTTCGCCCTCACCTTCCTCATCGATCTGCTCTAAGCGATCAGCAGATGATGGGCTGGTAGAATGTTCGGGAGAGAAATCCTTGGTTTGATCTGGGTTCATAGTTGAAATGGGGACCACATCTTCTGGTGGTCCACCCATCAAAATTTCCTCTTCCTCGACCTCCTGTGGAGGGAGGACAGATTCTGGTACAGGTTATGGGCTTTGTTCTGCTTCAGCCAGTCTCTGCAACTTCCTTCGTTTGGGTTTGGGTGGCTGAGCTGCTGGAGATATATCAGTTTCAACAGAGCTGGCCCTCCTGGTCACTCTCTTGGAGGGGGTTCTCTCTATTGGCTTCTCCTTGGTGGTTTTAGATTTGGTGGATCGATCTGCTGGACCAGATGGAGGAATCCAGATCGGATTTGAGTTTCCCATTTCCATTAGTGCACTAAACACCACTGAATCCTTCACCCGTGCAATCAGATTGGCTGAAATGCCCATCGACATTTCTATCTGATGCTGGTCCTTGGGAAAATGCTGCCTTGTGTTGAATTCAACAGCTGTGTCCCATTTGTGATGAGGGAAGAATGTTTCCAGCATGAAGCTGATTTTCGTAGAGTGCCTTAGACTGCTTCTCTTCACCTCAATGCCGGGTGAACCACCTTTCACAAACAAGATCATCTTGGCCTCCTTTGCCAAGAGATCAAACAAAATCCTGCTCCAGTTCACTGGCAGGTTGAGAACCACTGCTGCTAGGATTCTGAACTTTTCAGGAGTGACCTGGTCATACGAGCCGTTGTGATTGAGGAAGATTCGCTGCACAAATTCGAATAGAATTCTGAATTCTGGAGCGAGAAGGGCTCTTGTGAACATCCGGTTCGTATATTGGATTGGTATGATCATTACCATCTCCACTGCCTCTTGGAGTTGTGCTGCAGTGATTTCCCCAAGGTCTGCACCTTCATCTTTCAACTTATAAACATCATTGATGATATTGATGACGTTGTAAGGGGTGTTGCTGACAGTATTCCCTTTACTAACCCTGATGGTTGCCTCATCTCCACCCCTCTCTCCCTGCTATGAGAGGTAGAAGGCAGCAACATCTTTAGGTAGGAAATGAACGGGGTGTGAAGTGATAATGTTGTGAAAACCTACAAGAAGCATATGTGAGCATATGTGAGCACTATCCTTCCATCAGTGAAGTATAAGTGCCCATAACAGTTTATGTAGTCTAGCAGTTTATATTATAAAAACTATAACCATAACCAAATGCAGATGAGAAAAGAAAACAGTTCAAAACGCATGATTGAAAATTAACATAAGAAAAATCACAATAACACCATAAAAAGTGAACCTTTGCATTGGCGAACAAGGTCAAACGCCTTTTCTAGTTTATGAAACCCGAAGGTATCAAGAGTGGCGAAAAGGTCTTGGTGTATGTAAGGTTTCAGAAAATTCGCTTGGTCAAGAAAAACAGAGGACTTGGGTGCCATTGATAATAAAACAGAGTGATTTTTGATGGTAGAGAGAGTTTGAAAGAGAGGAAATTTTTGCTAAGAGTTTCGAGAAATATAAGTGTAAGTAATACATGAAATGCCTTATCAATCTATATACACGAAAGAGAAGATAAGTAGAGTAATAAAATATTCAGAAATCCTCCCCTTTTTCAGCTTTCCCGCCTTTCCATGTTCTAGGTTTCCAGTCTATCACCGCTTTAATTTATCGTATGATACACGCGCTTTGATTGAACGGTTGTGATGTAGCGCGTTGTCTTTGTTGCAGTCATTTTTCTCCATTTTTCTTGATTTGGTAGATATTTCCTCGATCACGTTTCCCAATTACTTTCTTAATCATCAAAAATAAAAGATTTGATATCAGAAATCAGATATTTAATATAATTAGTCGCCGTATAAGGTTGACCTTTCCCCCTTAACCAAGTAATGGGATAAAAATTATTAAATTAATATCCACGTGGCATTTAGTAATCTGGTCAAAGTCGATCTCTTCCATAGTGGGAACTATCGATCTGGTTGACTCTTTTAATAATTTCCAGTTGGAATTTAATTAATCTGTATTGACATATGCTTGGTGATCTGGTGTCAATTCTCTGTTGGAATTTCAAGTGATCTGGATTTTATCAATCTGGACCATGACGATCTGGCTTTGATTCCCTGTTGGAATATTGAATTTTATCTGGTTTAGATCAATCTGGTCCTTTCTTCAAGATTTAAAAGTCCTAGTTTTCCACAAAGCATCTTAAATCTTTCTTCTGGTAATGCCTTAGTGAGAATGTCTGCTTTCTGAACTTCAGTGTGTATTTTCTCAATCTGTATATGCTTCCTTTCAACATGGTCTCTTATAAAGTGATGTCTTACGTCCACATGTTTGCATCTGGTATGCAAAACAGGATTCTGTGTGATTGCTATAGCACTTGAGCTGTCATAGAAAATTGGTATTTTCTTGACATCAATCTCATAATCTTTAAGCTGTTGTCTTAACCACAGTATTTGTGCACAACAACTTCCAGCTGCCATATATTCTGCCTCTGTGGTTGAGGTGGCAACTGATGTCTGTTTCTTTGAGAACCAAGAAATTAGTTTATTTCCTAGAAACTGACATGTACCAGATGTTGACTTTCTGTCCAGTTTACATCCAGCGTAATCTGAGTCAGTATATCCAGTTAGCTCAAAATTGTCTTCACATGGATACCATAATCCTACATGGGCTGTTCCCTTAAGGTATCGTAGTATCTTCTTAGCTGCTTCCATGTGAGACTCTTTGGGATTTGCTTGATATCTTGCACATACACCTACTGCAAATGTGATGTCAGGTCGACTGGCAGTTAGGTATAGTAATGATCCAATAATCCCTCTGTATTGAGTAATGTTTGCTGGTTTTCCTTCTGGATCTGGATCAATTTTCCTATTTGTTTGCATTGGGATTTTTACTGGGTTACTGTCTTTTAACCCAAACTTAGTCAGCAGATCGTTGATATATTTTGTCTGATTAATAAAGATACCATCTGGTAGCTGCTTGACCTGCAAACCTAAAAAGAAGCTCATTTCTCCCATCATGGACATTTGGTACTTATTTTTCATAAGTTCAGCAAATTTGTCACATAGATAGGTAGATTGAGATCCAAAAATGATATCATCTACATAGATCTGGACTAAGAGAATGTTTTCTTTGACTTTGATAATAAACAAAGTTTTGTCAACAGATCCTCTTCTGAATCCAGATTCTAGTAGGAAGGTTGATAAGGTCTCATACCAAGCTCTAGGGGCTTGTTTTAGACCATATACTGCCTTGGCCAGTCTGTATACTTTTTGATCTGGATCTGCTTCTTCAAATCCAGGCGGCTGTTCCACATATACTTCTTCTTCAAGGATACCATTGAGAAAAACACTTTCTCCATGCATTCTTCTGGTCTTCACACGATCTGATGGGTTCCCAACTATCTGTTCTGGTGGATGATCTTGTATCCATCTCCTTCTCCTGGTCATCTCTTCATCAGATATCTCAGGATCAGGTTGATCTGTTGGTTCTTCAAATTCAGGGTGTGCTGTTGATGAGGTTTGGAATGGATTCTCATTTAGTTCTTCTTCTGGATTTTGATTTCCAGCTTGCTCATTATCTGCAATGACTGTTTCATTGCTTTCTGTTGGCAATCTGTCCTCATCCAGATTGAGTTGAATTGTTCCCCCTTGCTGTATGATTTCCTCAGCAGCAGGTGGAATGTCAATTACTTCATCAATTCTCTTAGAGTTCCAGATTAGAATGTTTTCAAGAAGTATTTCATTCATCCTTCTTGTAGTCATCTGTTTTTCTGTTTGTCTTTTATCTAATGACCTGTACTCAATAATACACACATCAAAGACAACATGAGGTGTTACCTCCACAATATGAGAGTTCTTATTGTAGACTCGATAAGCTTTACTAACATCAGAATATCCTAAGAATATTTCAGGGTCAGTTTTGCTATCAAAAGTCTTCAACTGTGATTTCCCATTATTGTGTATGTAACACAAACAACCAAAAGTTCTAAGGTAAGAGATCTTAGGCTTTCTGTTGTTCCAAATCTCGTATGGTGTATTTCCATGTCTGAGTGTGATGGATGATCTGTTTTGAGTATAACAGGCTGTGTAGATTGCTTCTGCCCAGAATTTCTTGGGTAGATTTGTAGCATTTAGCATTGTACGTGCTGCTTCCTTGAGTGATCTGTTTCTCTTCTCAACAACTCCATTCTGTTGAGGAGTTCGAGCAATAGATGTTTGATGAGTTATCCCCATCTTGTTGCAGTATGCTTCTATCTTTTGATTTAGAAATTATGTCCCTCGATCTGTTCTGATAGAGGTTATACTCATCTCTTTATGTTTTGTGATCTTGTGTAGGAAGTCAGGGAGCTTGTCTAGGGTTTCTTTCTTCCTTAACAGAAAGATGACCCAAGTGAATCTTGAGTAATCATCTATGATCACTAGAGTGTACTTTCTCCCATTTATGCTTAGAGGTTTGACTGGTCCAAACAAATCAAGATGTAACAACTCTAGTATCCTTGATGTTGAGTGAGCTGTTTTGCTTGTGAAGGATGATCTGGTTTGTTTTCCAGCTTGACAAGCATCACATATATGATCTTTATCATATACTTGATCTGGTAGTCCTTCCACTAACTTTTCTGTGGCAATCCTGTTGATTGATTTAAAGTTTAAGTGGTTTAATCTCTTATGCCATAGCCAGTTGGTTTCTGATACTGTCTTGGTGACTAAGCAGGTCTCGATCTGGTTTGTCCATTGGACAATGTATAGTCTATCCTGCAACTTACCGGTAAGGAGTATCTCATCTCCTTCCTTATTCTTCACCAGACAGTTGTTAGTATCAAAAACAATCTGATTACCATTAGCACAAAACTGACTTACAGAAAACAGGTTGTGACTAAGACCCTCAACATATGATACATTAGTGATAATAGTCTTGCCAACTTTGATGTTTCCATACCCTCTGGTATAACCTTTTGAATTACATCCAAAGGTGACCTGGGGTCCTGGTTTTTCTACGTAGTCTGATAGCAGGTTCTTGTCACATGTCATGTGTTTTGAACAACCACTATCTATTATCCAGATTGCTCCTCTTGCAACCTTACTCCTTCTTGCAGTTCTTTGATCCTGCAATTAATCAAACTTAGCTACCCTTTCAACGTTTGGGTGCTTGATTACTAGCAAATATCCCTTTTTGAATCCAGAACATTCTAGGGTTTGGAACAGAAATATAACAAGTAATAGTGTTCCCATCATTGTCGATTTTTGATAGAGAATGAATTTCAGATGGATGATATCTCTCTATTCCATCATTCTTCACTCCCTTCTTAACTGGTGCTGTCCTGTTGACACTTTTGTTTGGTAGTGTCCTGTTGACATTTTTGTTTGGTAGTGTCCTGTTGACATTTTTGTTTGGTAGTGTCCTGTTGACATTTGCTTTTTGTAAGTGATCTGCTTCTGTGTAGTGAGCTGGTTGTCCCTTTGTTTGATGATACTGCCTGTTCTTTGCATCTTTTATTATCATCTTTTGAGGATAACATGTCTTGTTTTTCAAGTCCTTCACTTGATCTGGTATTCGCTTCCTTTCTGGTACGAAGTTTAAGGTTCCAGATGAATTTTCTGAGTAGCCTGGGTATCCTAATCCAGATGTGCCCTTTTGTTGCACATTGATTAGTAACTTGGCACGCTCATCACTCCTGTAAATCATTTCTTTTCCTTTCTTGATCTTTTCCTAAACAACACTATCTTTACTCTTGATCTGTTCTTCCAGATCGTTCATTTTAGCAACAAATTGTGTGTTTGCTGTGCTTAGAGTCTGTTCAACTCTCTTTAATCTTTCATTTTCTTCAACAACATCTTTAAACAGTCTCTTGATACTTGAGTAACTTTTGAACATCTCATCTATTTCATTCCATGAGTATTCTGATTGATCTTCACTTTCCTGTTCAGGATCATTATTATTATTTGAGGAATTTGAGTAGCAAGAATTTACCTGAACATCATCTAGACCGTTGTCCAATCCCACATAGCATTCATTCCAGCTTTCTTCATCATCAGCAATGAAGGCTTCATCATTTTCTGATGAGCTATCTGAGAAATGACTTGAGCTGCTTGAGTTATGTTCAGCTATCATGGCTTTGAGTTCATATTTAAGCTTTCGGTCTCTTTTAGCTCTTAGTTCTTCTCTTTGGCTTCTGGACAGATTAGGACAATCTGTTTTGAAGTGGCCTGTTCTGCCACATTCAAAGCAAGTGTAATCTGTAGAGCTGGAAGTCTTTGTTGTTTTGTCAGTCTGATTCCTGGATTCATTCTTATCTTCAGATCGATCATTATCATGCTTCTTATTGAAGTTTCTCTTGTTATCTTTGTAGAAGCGTCTGTATTTCTTCGATCTGGTCTCCATTTTGTCCATTCGTTTGGCAATCATCGCGAACTCTTTTAAGAGTTTGTCATAGCCTTTCTCTATATCTGGACTAGCAGGCTCAGAAGAATCATCTGGTTTGCACTTCGCTTTGAAGGCTACCTCTTTGTCCTTCTTTGAGCTGCTTTCTGCCTTTTTGGATAGATGATCTGGTCCTCGAATTCTTTGAATGTCACACTCATGCCCTTCGAGGTGATCAAACAAAGCTTCAGTGGACAGTTCATTAAAATCTGCTCGTAGAGGTTGCATTGCAGCATATATCTCCCAGCTTGATGGAAGAGCTCTAAGAACTTTCATGTTCTTATCCCTTTGAGTATATTTGTTCTTTTTGAACGCAGATATCTCAAGAAGGATTCCAGTGAATCTCATCTTCATCTGTTCTATTGTCTCGCCTGGTTTCATTTTGAATTCATCATATTTGTTGCAGGCAAGAGACAGTTTGTTCTCAATCATTACTTCAGATCCTAGGGCTAGGTCTCTTAAGGCTTCCCACATCTCTTTCGCAGTATCCGGATCTTGGATTTTAGCCAGATGTATGCCTTTGACCGTGCTGGAGATGATCCCTTTGGCAAAATCATCAAGATTTGCTTCTCTCCTTTCTTCAGAAGTGTATTTTCTGGGATCCTTTAGCACAGATTCTTTGACCACTCCTGTATCAGTGATACGAGTAGTTTCTTCTGTAATTGCTAGTGGCCCTTCTTCGATTACTTTCCACATCAAGCAGTGATGTGCTTTAAGACACATCTTGATTCTGAAGCTCCATTCTCTATATCCTTGGATAGAGAATTCTTCACAAGCCCTGACAACAGATGACTCCATAACAGATAATATGCTAGTGAATAAAAAGGATTTTCTAAGATCTATTCAAGTTGACCACGCAGGTTTTAACCCTGTGAAAACAAAACAATGGTCGTTTGAACCACTGCTCTGATACCACTTGTTGGTCCCGAAAGAGCAAGGTTTGGTGTATGGGGGGGGGGGAATACACCAAATACAAACTTTTCAGTTTACTTGACAAGTTATGAGAGAGTTCAAGCTATTCTGTATAAGAAATTGCTCGAAGATGACTAGACAGATCGATATGCAGATCGATAGCAGTTTAGTCCAACCAGATTACTCTCTTAGTGTAAACACTTAGCTAATAATAAGAGTGATCTTATTACTTTCTGAGTGTTGAGTGAGTGCGGAATAATGGTGGATTAGTGATTGCTCTTGTTTAAAAACCTTAGTAATAATCCAGAATGTTAAGAAGATTGATTGAGATGCAGATGGATGATAATGCAGAGAGTTAGAATAATAAACAACTGAGAAAATAAAGACAGCAGGAATGTAAAGCACACAGTTGTTTAACGTGGTTCGGGAAATCCCTACGTCCACGATCTGGTCAAAACTAGACCAGATTATCC
The DNA here is from genome assembly GCA_026898415.1 of Leonotis leonurus. Lineage (NCBI taxonomy): Eukaryota > Viridiplantae > Streptophyta > Magnoliopsida > Lamiales > Lamiaceae > Leonotis > Leonotis leonurus. The sequence continues at coordinate 1,155 of JAPKLX010003548.1, read as the reverse complement.
ACTACTAGGATACTCTGCTTCTTTATACTCGTGGAGAACGAGTGACAAGTACCAGTCAAAACTAGACAGATACTTATGCACGAATTAAGGGTCGTGTCCCTTTACAACAGATTACCTCTACGTTACCACTAGAAAACTACTAGCTAGCAGGGTGATCTCCTTTCTCTCGATAAGACAGACTTGAATCGAGGTGGTTGGTGTGATGTAGAATCACAAGGTGTTGAAGCTCTAAGTCTGGATAGCAGATTGCTTGAAGGTATGACGACAGTATAGTTCGCGTGTGTTCTCTCTAACATATCTCCAGATTTCTAACTTCAACTATATAGGCATTGAATATAAAATTCTAGCCGTTGTTGATTGGTGTGAGATAGATGGTATATTGCCAATCAATGGTTTCCATCATATCTGTTCTTGCCATATAGGAAAGGTTGACTCAATCATTGAGTTTATGGAAAGCAGATTGCTAACGGTCTCTTTCCTTTTATGTGTTAACCGAAGATCTTCTTTCCAATCCCAGTTGGATGGACTTGATCTTGACGTGTCAAGAGCATATGATGTGTAGGATGATGTCAGCTGGTGGATTGATGACTTAATCGGTCTGGTTCCTCGCTGTAGGCATCGATCTGGTCAACGATCTGATCACTGTCTGTTACAGCAGATCGATTCCTCTTGGGCGTGAAATCTTGACTTTCATCCTATTCTGAGTTGAGATTGACTTCTATAGGAATTTTCCTTTACATTTCAAGTCATCTCCTAATTTGTTCCATAACAGGATTCACTTTATCTCTAGTGATCTGTTTTACACGTAGAACAGTTTAAGCTATCAAATATCTAAGTGTGTTTCGAAAGACCATCATCAAAACTAAATATCTTTAGGGTTCCCAACAATTTCCCCCTTTTTGATGATGTCGAAACCACAATTTACAATAATGTCCTATCAGCTCTTAAAAGGCGATCTGGTCTGATAGACAGATTGATGTTTGTACGTTATTAAGTTTATAACGTTTTAGGATATTTTATATGTGTTCTGGACAATAAAATGTTGTCATCAGAAACTCAAACAGATTTCATATATATATGAGGACAATAAGAGTTTACAGATTATCATCACAAGAATAAGACATGCAGATCATAATGATATGGAATACATATAGC
>JAPKLX010001762.1:0-18014 GCA_026898415.1 Leonotis leonurus | reverse complement strand
AAAAAAAAAAAATATAATTTCAAAGATTCCAAATTGGAACCCCAAATTTCGAAATAATAGCCTGCCTAATTTCTGGAACTAAAATTTAAGAGGAGAAGAACATACATCATAGTACGAACCCGAATTTAGAACAGAGGGCAAGGATTGAAGAAGTTCTAAACCAATTTCTGAATAGAAACCTAAAAATCTAAACATGTAGACTTAATTTCTAAATTAAAACCCTTAGAAACAATAGATTTGAAGAGGGGGAAAGATGTACCTTGAGGAAGAAACAGTAGCGAACGAGGAAGAAATAGCAGTTAGCGCCGAGAAGAAACAACAGCGAGAGGCTAAGGAATCGAAGAAGGAACAGAACGACGAGTGAAAGTGAAGAAGAAAGCCGAGTAGCAGTGATGGAGGAGGGAGATTGCAGTGAAATGGTTGAGAAGATTAAGTCTAGGGTTATCTAAATTGAATGGGCTGAATTTTGAGAATCAATTGGGCTGGATAATAGAAATCTATTGGGCTGAAACTTTTAAATAGTAGTGGGTTATAATTTAATAGAATGGGCCCGAACGTTGAAATCAGAATTTGAGCTGGACCTCGAAGTAAGATTTATCGATCTGTGAACCAACTAATCTGACGGATTAAGGCTTCCGTTTATAAAAGACGAGCCCCAATTAAATAAATTGGAACGAACTATGATCGAGTCTAAAAAGGAAAAATTGGCTTAACTAAGTAAATCTTAGGATTTTAGATGTGGATTAATTGACTAATTATGAATTGTCACGATTAACCCCAACTGTTAAGTCGACCGTGTTACGATTTAGAAATGAGAATTTCAGCAGGATTTCGAATCCTATAAATTCTTAAGTGTTGATTAAATTATCTCGAACGAGTTATCCCGACTAATTATAGTACATTTATTTGATAAATGGTTTAGAATATATATATGGGAAATTCGGTAATTAAATAATTATTAGAACTCTTTAATAATGATAGTCGCATTAACAACTAAGGACTCGATTTTAAATCGAGTAATAATTAGAATAGATTTATGAAATAATAGCATATTATTTCATTTCGATTAGATAAGACAACTTAATACTCACGATGAGTATTTTCCTCCTAATTTCGATTAAGGTTCGGCGAAGGAGAAATTCAATCAACCTACACCAGATCATCGTTAGACGAAGGAGCGCATCAGGTAGGCTTTCTTTACAAATAAAATCGCATGCGTTGTACCAAAGTATGATTTTCGCTTTAGAATGCTTAGAATTTCAAATGTTATGAAGTATTGCATTGTCGAAAATATTTATATTTTGGTATGATGCGTATCTGTTGAGCAATTAATCGATTTCGGACCTTTAAAGATTTATATCTTTTAAGGTTAGTGTACACCAGAACCGTGAGTCATCTTAGCGGGTTGGCCGGTTCAGTGTTCGCGGAAAGTGGCCACTTTCCCGACACACAGAATTACAGATATGTATGATTACTCCAGAACTTAGACTGATCAGTCGAACTTTTAAGATCACAAGAATTTTAGTCAACATAGGTTCTTTTAGTGACAAAATCCCTATGTTGCACTGTATTACGGCAATTGCAATTATATCAGTACGAATGTGATTTCGGCATGTGTTTACTGAGTACTTTCGTACTCAGCCCTGCATATATTTATAAATGTGCAGGTTAAGTCGTGATGACGAAGTGGAAGGCTCAGCGGTGGGTTTTTGTCAAACTCTTGCTGTTTTACTCTCGGTGGTTTATATGTCGTCATACATGTAAATCTAGAAATTGATCCAGTTTCCGCTGCCAGACTTTTGTTAGATTCAAGAACATATTAGTTATCTCTTTTGGCTTCGAACCATGTCTTTCAGATTTGTGTTAGTTCTTCATATTTCAAGATGTTGTTATAATCACTTATTCTGAGGTGTTTCCCGATTCTCATTCAAGTAAACGCTTTCTTTCAGTTTATTATCCGTATTTCTCCTTTAAGTCACGTTTCCCTCGATTTTACTTAGAGAAGTGATATGGGGGCGTGACAGAGTGGTATCAGAGCAAATTTTTGTGCTGGAAACCCGAGAGTCTTTTGAGATTTGTGTCTAGTATTGTTTCACTAGATACCTAAAATGAGTCGACAAAAACCCGAGCATTCCCGTGCATCACGCGTAACGAGGAGAAGCCAAGCAGTTCATTTAAAAATGAATGCGATAGAACGGACAGAATCCGTTACTTTAATTTCTGAGAATAGAAATACAAGTTCTTTGATGAACTTGAAGTGCTTATTGTATGTTCTCTTTGATAAGAAGAAAACATAGATAAGGATTTTGAAGAAAACTTTCACAGTTACTCGATAGCTTTTGATGACAAGAATTCGCATCAGAACTAGGGTACTGTGAGTACCGGTGTGCCTTGCCACATATGCGACATGACACCTTCTAAACAACACTTGAGGATCAGCTTAATATATATTAAGCTTAGACTCATATTTCAACGCTAAGCGTCAGCGAGAATAATAATACTTTCCTTTACCAAAGACTCTTTGTATAGTTCTTTATTACAAACCGTGTTATCTTAACACGGATTTTAGTTCCGTTTTGCTAATAAACTCCTGATGAGTTCTATTTTGATCTAATGAGAAGAGATACCAATTTGGTTAGTTATCACGTCGTAGTAATTCTTTCGAATGATATAATATGTTGTATTGAGTCAATCTTTGATTTTAGAACTTATACGAATTAAGAGTATTCTTTAATACCTCTACAAACCGCAATAGCACTACATACTATATTTGACGATCAGTGTGAAATGCACATTTACATGTGTCTTATATTTTATAGATGGCAACGAATGGTATAACTGGAGACGCTACTTTAGGAAACCAACTAGAGGCATTTTGGAATTATAGAAAGGCTGAAGAGGATGACCTCGGTGAGTTCTTAGCACACTACTCCCGTTTGTGGAGAGAGGCCCGTTCAGTTGGGACGACAGATATGGAAGGTATCTGGCAACTACTGGCTATTTTGCCAATTGAATGGCAAGGATGGGCTAGACAATCTCACTACCATTATGTATATCAGGATTTTGACTACGGTCATCTAGTTGGAAATCTACCAGAATTTGTTACCTTGTTGAGTCACAGGTTTGGCGTCCATCGTGTCCCGCCACCTGGGCAATATAATCTTCACCAACGATATACAATTTGTCCACACCCACCTCTTGACATCAACTATCCATTTCCGCCTCTTCAATTCTCACACATATCTCCAGTTCAGCTGCAAGAGCCGACAAATGTAGTACACACATTTTCTAGAACCTCACATCACAAGGAAGATATGAGAACATCCTTAGCAGAGTCTTCCCGACAACCACTTCCTTTAAGGAAAGAAGATTCATTAACTAACTTCCGTCAACAGGTGAGAGACATGATAAATGAAGTTCCAGAGCACATAGGTACAGGGTCGCCGCAGAAAAAGGTGAAGAAGTCCAAGGAGAAACTTGAGAAAAAGACAGAGGATAATGAAATTGATGGAAAGACAAGTAGCTCGACTGCAGAGTCAGAGGCTTAAGTATATGGACTACTATGGATGCATGCATAATTAGGAAATATTAGTAGTTAATAGTACGGATCTAAACCATACCATATTTTGATACATTATGTGTATTTTGTGATGCCACATAGGATAGTGAGCATCGTAGCGCGTACATTATAGGTACGATTTTGGTAATGATTGTATCGAAGACCTCAGGGAGGCAAATTTTCCTATGATTATATATGGATTTTAGTAGTAATTGCAAGTGATTTGAACTATTATCAGTAATATCTATATATATGTATAACATATGTAGTAATCGCGTGAGATCTCAAAAAGGAAAATTATATATATATATAGCTTTGAGACTGTCAGAAAGGTGGGTTAGAAATAAAGATTTTCGCCAAGTTCTAAATTTAAGTAGAAGTAAACATATGCGTATATAGATATATGTCTCATTAATGAGAAAACCTACTTAGCAAAATGCCACCGAAAAGAGCGGGACGCCCGAGAGGCGGAGGCAGAGGAAGAGAACACAGAATCGCCGAGGAAGGACCTGAAATAACACGAGAACTAACTCCACCCCTTCCACCACCGGAGCGCAGAATAGAAGAACTATTTTGAGACAGAACCCACCGGTTTTCAACGGAATGAGAGATCCAGCGGAGGCAGAACTTTGGGTGCGAGCCCTGGAACGCATATTCAATTTCCTGCGTTGTACAGATCAGGAACGCATGACCTGCGTCACCTTCCAACTGACAGGATCGGCTAATTTCTGGTGGGAAGCGCGTAGGAAGATTATGACTCCTGATCAGCTAACGAATCTGACTTGGGAAGATTTTAAGACTGGAATATACGACAAATATATTCCGAAGAGCTACCGTAAGCGAAAGGAGGCAGAGTTCTATATTGAAGCAAGGAAAGATGACTGTCACAGAATATGATCGGACATTCTGTAAGATGGCGAGATACGCGTTGGAGCAAGTTGACACCGATGAGAAAATGACGGAGAAGTTTTGGTGCGGGACTGAGGCATGAGATAAGGATGGCGTTGGTGAGCCATGGGGGATTGACATACACAGAATCCCTAAACCGAGCGTTAGACATTGAAGCTGCAATGCCAGTGGAGAGATCGGTAACCACTGCGACACCGGTATCCGCCCAACCGCAATCCCAAGGCTACAAGGGAAAGCGTAAGTGGGAGGATAACAGGAATGGTTCCACTATGAGAAGGCCATGGGAGGGACCAGCGCGTTCCCAGAATCTTTCAAAACCAAACCCAACCGTTCAGAAAGGGAACTATCCATAGAAGTTCCCTACTTGTCCCAAATGCAAGAAGATGCATGGGGGAATATGCAAGGCTGGCAGCGATGGATGCTTAGCGTGTGGACAAAAAGGGCATTTTGCCAACCAATGCCCCACACGGCAGCAAGGTACGGGCGCAAGGTCTAGTTAGACGGCGCCAAACCAGCAAGTTAGAGCTATTCAAGCTCAGCCCCTCAGACAGCAACCACCTCAACAGCCGCCACCACCTCCACCGCTACCACCTCATTATCAACCCGGCAACACCAGAAGCAGTCATACCAGGCAAGGGCTTACGCAATAAAGCAAAAGCAGCCTGAGGGAAATCAGGGAAACCTGACAGGTATGGGAAACCTCCTCAACAATCCAGTAATTATTCTGTTTGATACTGGAGCTTCCCACTCGTTTATTTCCAAAGCATGTGTAGAGAACTTAAGACTGGAACTAGAACCGTTAGAGACATCTATGAGAGTTTCTTCACCTTTGGGAGGAACTACGATTCTTACACACTCTTGCTCCAATCTGAGTTTGGAGTTGGGATCACTTAAAGTTCTTGCGAACAACCTTAGTGTAATTCCGATAAACGACATGGACATAATCCTAGGAATGGATTGGCTAGCCGAAAACTATGCCACAATTCTCTGCAAAGAGAGACAAATATCGTTCAAAACCCCAGGAAAGGAACCCACGAGCTTTCACGGAATCACCATGAACAGGAAGAAGGCGATTATCTCAACACTGCAAGCTGCTAAGCTAGTAAAGAAAGGATGTTCATCCTATCTAGTGTATTTTAAGGGAGAAGAGAATGAAGAAAGGAGATTAGAGGATGTAGCCATTGTGCGGGAATATCCAGATGTGTTTCCAGACGAGTTGCCAGGATTGCCACCCACTAGACAATTAGAGTTCACAATTGATCTGGAACCAGGATCTGCCCCGATATCCAAAGCACCTTACAGGATGGCCCCTAAGGAGTTGGAAGAACTCAATATACAACTCCAGGAGTTGTTAGACTTAGGATTCATCCGACCCAGTGTATCCCCTTGGGGAGCACCGGTACTCTTCGTCAAGAAAAAGGATGGAACCTTGAGGATGTGCATAGACTACAGAGGCTGGAATGAGTTGACACTCAAGAACCGATATCCTTTACCCAGGATAGGTGACTTGTTTGATCAACTTAAGGGAGCGTGTATCTTCTGAAAAGTAGAATAGAGATCAGGATACCATCAGCGGAAGATCCGAACAGAAGACGTTCTTAAAACTGCTTTTCGAACCCGGTATGGTCACTATGAGTTTATAGTAATGCCCTTCGGATTAACCAACGCACCTGCGGTGTTCATGGACCTGATGAACCGCGTGTTTCACCCTTACCTCGACAAGTTCGTCTGGGTCTTCATAGATGATGTTCTTATCTATTCGAAGAATGAGAAAGAACATGAGCAACATTTAAGGATCACCCTAGAAACCCTCAGAAACGAGAAATTCTATGCTAAATTCAGCAAGTGTGAATTTTGGCTTAAAGAAGTAATGTTTCTTGGACACATTGTGTCGGCAGAGGGAATCAAAGTAGATCCGGTTAAGGTAGAAGCGGTTCGCAAATGGAAGTCGCCGACAACCCCCAATGAAATCCAGAGTTTCTTGGGATTGGCTAGATACTATCGAAGATTTATAGAAGGATTTTCTAAGATAGCACGGCCAATGACGCGGCAACTGCAAAAAGGAATCAAGTTCACGTGGTCTCCAGAATGTGAAGCTAGTTTTCAGATTCTGAAAGAAAAGTTGACTACCGCCCCGATACTGGCAGTCCCCGAATCCAACAAGGAATATGTAGTCTACACGGACGCATCTAAGAATGGATTGGGATGTGTTTTGATGCAAGAGGGAAAAGTCATAGCATACGCATCACGCCAATTGAGGCCACACGAGCTGAATTACCCAACTCACGATCTGGAGTTAGCTGCCGTAGTGTATGCTTTGAAAATTTGGAGACATCATCTCTACGGAGTTCGATGCAAAATTTTCACGGATCACAAGAATCTCAAATACTTCTTCGAGCAAAAAGACCTTAATATGAGGCAGAGGAGATGGCTCGAACTAGTAAAAGATTACGACTGTGGTATAAATTATCACCCAGGGAAGGCTAACGTAGTTGCCGACGCTTTAAGTCGTAAAATTTCCTCGAAGTTTGCATTGATTCTAACTCGAGAGAATGAACTCGTGAAAGAATTTGAGAAAATGCACTTGGAAATTTTACTACCTCCCGAGACAGTGGGAAGAATTCTTACCACTTTGAGAGTAGAACCTAACCTGAGGAGTAAGATCCTAACTGCTCAAAGGAAGGATGAAAAGCTGGAGAAAATACATTAGAAGGAGAGGGACTCCGAGGATATGCAGAAATGGGACTGCCTATCCAAAAGAGAGCTAAAAAAAAAAAAAAAAATTTAGTCAAAGAATAAAGGACTCAAAGGAGCAGTAACCCCAAGATGATCTCAACGAATGACATTATATGATTAGTGACACAATCATGGTCACCTTATTCGGTAGTATACCTCAACGGAGATTCGATTCGGCTATTGAATTATCGCTAGATTTCTTAGAGAGTTATAACCCGAATGATGTGTGAGTTCAGTTCACGAGTAGCAAGTTTCAGTTTCAGTTTAATAAGCAAGATTCAGTTCCAGTTGAACGTAGAGAATAAGAGAGTTCAATTTCAGTTCCAGTTTCAAATTCAGTTCATTTTCGATTCAATGGAACGTAGAAAGTTTTGGGTTCAGTTCAAGTTCAGTTTTAGCTCAGCTCATTCAATTCAGTTCAATCCAGTTCAATTCATTCTATTCAGTTCAATTCATGAGTATTGTCATGAAAAAATGCTAGTCATTAAATTCCTTTCAGTAATCAATTATATCATTGAGTTGAACTCTATGATCTTAATGCAATTAAGAAGTCATAGGAGGTCATTCTAAACTCTGTGGTAAAAGAAGTTCTAGTCAAGACAACCATTGAAATCTTATCCCTGAACCTAAGTATCTTTATGACTGAGAAGTGATTGTGATGGGCCTGATCACCCCATGTGATCAAGAAGATCTCAGTAGTTGTCATTCTGGTCTTCGGACCCTAAAGCTCAGCATTTTTGAAATTCAGTTGGGTTCGTTCCTTTCTTTCTAATATTTAATCGGTTGACGTTTGTCTCTAAACAGTTGTCCAACCCTCGCTTAAGTTATCATGAGAGATGATGGACCCACATGATTGATAAGCTATCACAATAAATTTCCTTAAATCTTCGGAACTAAGACGTATTCAGTATATGGCTATCTAGGTACCATGATTACTTTTTGAAGTTTTATATGCTGAGGACATATAGTAAGTGCTAACATTAAGTATGTATATTGTAACGCGGGTTGTCTCCATGTTACCGTGTGCCATTTTCGAAGAAGGGATAAAGACCCGAAGCTATATTGGATCAGAAGGTGCAAGAACTTAGAAACAAATCAATCAAGTTAGTTAAAGTACTATGGAAGCATCACGGACAGGAAGAAGCTACTTGGGAGCTCGAAGAAAAGATGAAAGAAAAATACCCCGAGCTATTTTAGTTAGAACGTACAAATTTCGGGACAAAATTTTTATTTAGAAGGGGAGAATGTAATAGCCCGTAAAATTTTTCTATTTTGTTTTGATTGATTGATGTATATCAAAATCGGCTCGAGAAAATTTCGTAATAGAATGCAAGATATCGATTAGTTGATTGATATTAGTAACTTTTGTTGTATATCTTCAAATACTTGCGTGAGTAAACCGTGAATGGTATTTATAACATAGTAATTAAACACTAAGTAATAAGATATATAGATATATCTTAGTAGTTTTGTTAGATGTCTTATTCATTGTGAAGTGGAGATTAAGCTATCAAAGCTTAGTTGAGTGATTTATATTTAATTAATTATATGATCCCAAAGTTTTCTAAAGAGAGAGATTATTAGAATTTGAGTTGAAAACATGGGAATCTAGTATTGAAAAGTGTTAACCCTTTATTACATCACCTCATCGTTTATATTAGAATGGTACATTAAGTATATATATTCTATAGTAAGAAACCTTGCTTATGAAAAAAAAAACTCACACGCCATATATATATACATATGTACTAGTACATACAGTAAGAAGAAGAAAGAAAGTGAGCAGTGTATAAGGAAATGGAATGATATGTATATACAGTAGACTCATTGCATTGAAACAAAAGAAAAGAGAAGTAAAGGAGGACAGTACCACCACCTATAAATCTACTAGTGTATGTAGTCTTGGAACCAAGCAAAGAAAACATGAAATCTATCTACATAAAGAAGTGAGATACACTTAAAGTACCAACCATACTACAGCATTAATGCAACAGGAAGTAGGGAGTAATTTGGATTAAACAATAGGAATAAGTCTGGGTATGGAAACTGCGAAGCAGAGAGGGGAGGGAGGACTGTGGTTTAGGCAGATAGTAACCTTCACTTCTCTACCATCACCTCCAATCCTCTGCACCTGCAATAGAAGAAAAGAATAATATCAGAACTTATTGCTGCCACAAAAGTCAAGATGTAAGAACAAACTAGGTGTTAGGAGTAGGCCGTGAGATACGAAGAGTGTTCAAATGCCTACCTACAGCAAGACTTTAAGCTGAGCCATTCCACCTTGCTTATTAACCAACCATATACTTTCCTACATCTTACTTCAACACTTCTCTCACTCACACAAGCATTCAGACACAGCAACACAACTACACAAGAAAAACTCAGCTCAGAAACCCCAAGGTTCAGATTTAGAAAGCAGTAAGGTAAAACAGAGTTCATCTCTTCAGTCAAGTACTGAGCCCCAAACTGAAACACTTCCATATTTTTAAAACTCAGTTACTCATTCACCAAAATTTTTACAGAGTAGCTCTTACCCGAGAGGTCACCCAAGCCATCCCATTCAGAATTTTCAGTGATATTAAGGTAAACACAGACCCCAAACATGCAGTTGTATCCTCTATAGTGCTAAGTAAAGAGTTTCAAAACTGAGTAAGTGTGCAGAACATAGAACTTCCATTATGTTTCAGAACTTAGAATGTAGCCATACTGACCTCAGAATGTAATTATAGATGTAATGGTATGTATGAGTGTATACGGTCTAATTCTTAGCTTTCTATGCAAGATCTTCAGTTTTTTTTCTTTTAGAGAAGAAAACGGTGTTGTTGTGTTATTGATAGAAAACTGAGCATTTGACCTTCTCTTTCTAGAACTTAAAGAACAAGGAGATAGGAAAAGTTAGAAGCTTGTAAATGTTAAGTTTTAAATGTTGCAAGTTCTAGAACTTAAGAGGCTGAGGGCTTATTCAGATTTCAGAACATATACTTGCATATATGTGCTCAGATTCAGGACAGGACACATAGATCTTCATACATTTAGATTCTGATTAAGGATTGGGACTTATAGGTATAGATTCTAATTGTAGACTGTAGACTATGTTTTCTTATGAAAATCTCCAGAATAAGGAACAAACTCAAAAGAATTAAATCTAAGAAATTTGAAAGACAGAAACTACATCAACAGCAACCAATATCCAGAACTTAATCTTATGTCTTTCTTACAAGAACAGAAGCACCAACTCAAAGTATTAAAGTGCAGAGATTAAAATAGAAGCTACCTCTCATGAAAATCCACTCTCCACGAATAAGTTAGGATCAGACCAGCCACCCAGTGCTTCCCAGTAAGAAAAAGAAATAAAAATCTGAAACAGAACTCGTTCTAAACGTTAAACAAATTAGAGCTTGGAAATTTTTAACCGAACTGAAGCCCTTTTCGCTCATTCTCCTCCCAGCTGTAAATAAAAGAAGAAGTCAGAATAAGCGCTGTGTAAAGCTATAATCTGGCACTTTATTAAAACAGAAACTTGAAAGAAATTTTGATCATGCTGTAATCGAAGAATTTAAAAAAAAAAAAATATAATTTCAAAGATTCCAAATTGGAACCCCAAATTTCGAAATAATAGCCTGCCTAATTTCTGGAACTAAAATTTAAGAGGAGAAGAACATACATCATAGTACGAACCCGAATTTAGAACAGAGGGCAAGGATTGAAGAAGTTCTAAACCAATTTCTGAATAGAAACCTAAAAATCTAAACATGTAGACTTAATTTCTAAATTAAAACCCTTAGAAACAATAGATTTGAAGAGGGGGAAAGATGTACCTTGAGGAAGAAACAGTAGCGAACGAGGAAGAAATAGCAGTTAGCGCCGAGAAGAAACAACAGCGAGAGGCTAAGGAATCGAAGAAGGAACAGAACGACGAGTGAAAGTGAAGAAGAAAGCCGAGTAGCAGTGATGGAGGAGGGAGATTGCAGTGAAATGGTTGAGAAGATTAAGTCTAGGGTTATCTAAATTGAATGGGCTGAATTTTGAGAATCAATTGGGCTGGATAATAGAAATCTATTGGGCTGAAACTTTTAAATAGTAGTGGGTTATAATTTAATAGAATGGGCCCGAACGTTGAAATCAGAATTTGAGCTGGACCTCGAAGTAAGATTTATCGATCTGTGAACCAACTAATCTGACGGATTAAGGCTTCCGTTTATAAAAGACGAGCCCCAATTAAATAAATTGGAACGAACTATGATCGAGTCTAAAAAGGAAAAATTGGCTTAACTAAGTAAATCTTAGGATTTTAGATGTGGATTAATTGACTAATTATGAATTGTCACGATTAACCCCAACTGTTAAGTCGACCGTGTTACGATTTAGAAATGAGAATTTCAGCAGGATTTCGAATCCTATAAATTCTTAAGTGTTGATTAAATTATCTCGAACGAGTTATCCCGACTAATTATAGTACATTTATTTGATAAATGGTTTAGAATATATATATGGGAAATTCGGTAATTAAATAATTATTAGAACTCTTTAATAATGATAGTCGCATTAACAACTAAGGACTCGATTTTAAATCGAGTAATAATTAGAATAGATTTATGAAATAATAGCATATTATTTCATTTCGATTAGATAAGACAACTTAATACTCACGATGAGTATTTTCCTCCTAATTTCGATTAAGGTTCGGCGAAGGAGAAATTCAATCAACCTACACCAGATCATCGTTAGACGAAGGAGCGCATCAGGTAGGCTTTCTTTACAAATAAAATCGCATGCGTTGTACCAAAGTATGATTTTCGCTTTAGAATGCTTAGAATTTCAAATGTTATGAAGTATTGCATTGTCGAAAATATTTATATTTTGGTATGATGCGTATCTGTTGAGCAATTAATCGATTTCGGACCTTTAAAGATTTATATCTTTTAAGGTTAGTGTACACCAGAACCGTGAGTCATCTTAGCGGGTTGGCCGGTTCAGTGTTCGCGGAAAGTGGCCACTTTCCCGACACACAGAATTACAGATATGTATGATTACTCCAGAACTTAGACTGATCAGTCGAACTTTTAAGATCACAAGAATTTTAGTCAACATAGGTTCTTTTAGTGACAAAATCCCTATGTTGCACTGTATTACGGCAATTGCAATTATATCAGTACGAATGTGATTTCGGCATGTGTTTACTGAGTACTTTCGTACTCAGCCCTGCATATATTTATAAATGTGCAGGTTAAGTCGTGATGACGAAGTGGAAGGCTCAGCGGTGGGTTTTTGTCAAACTCTTGCTGTTTTACTCTCGGTGGTTTATATGTCGTCATACATGTAAATCTAGAAATTGATCCAGTTTCCGCTGCCAGACTTTTGTTAGATTCAAGAACATATTAGTTATCTCTTTTGGCTTCGAACCATGTCTTTCAGATTTGTGTTAGTTCTTCATATTTCAAGATGTTGTTATAATCACTTATTCTGAGGTGTTTCCCGATTCTCATTCAAGTAAACGCTTTCTTTCAGTTTATTATCCGTATTTCTCCTTTAAGTCACGTTTCCCTCGATTTTACTTAGAGAAGTGATATGGGGGCGTGACAGAGTGGTATCAGAGCAAATTTTTGTGCTGGAAACCCGAGAGTCTTTTGAGATTTGTGTCTAGTATTGTTTCACTAGATACCTAAAATGAGTCGACAAAAACCCGAGCATTCCCGTGCATCACGCGTAACGAGGAGAAGCCAAGCAGTTCATTTAAAAATGAATGCGATAGAACGGACAGAATCCGTTACTTTAATTTCTGAGAATAGAAATACAAGTTCTTTGATGAACTTGAAGTGCTTATTGTATGTTCTCTTTGATAAGAAGAAAACATAGATAAGGATTTTGAAGAAAACTTTCACAGTTACTCGATAGCTTTTGATGACAAGAATTCGCATCAGAACTAGGGTACTGTGAGTACCGGTGTGCCTTGCCACATATGCGACATGACACCTTCTAAACAACACTTGAGGATCAGCTTAATATATATTAAGCTTAGACTCATATTTCAACGCTAAGCGTCAGCGAGAATAATAATACTTTCCTTTACCAAAGACTCTTTGTATAGTTCTTTATTACAAACCGTGTTATCTTAACACGGATTTTAGTTCCGTTTTGCTAATAAACTCCTGATGAGTTCTATTTTGATCTAATGAGAAGAGATACCAATTTGGTTAGTTATCACGTCGTAGTAATTCTTTCGAATGATATAATATGTTGTATTGAGTCAATCTTTGATTTTAGAACTTATACGAATTAAGAGTATTCTTTAATACCTCTACAAACCGCAATAGCACTACATACTATATTTGACGATCAGTGTGAAATGCACATTTACATGTGTCTTATATTTTATAGATGGCAACGAATGGTATAACTGGAGACGCTACTTTAGGAAACCAACTAGAGGCATTTTGGAATTATAGAAAGGCTGAAGAGGATGACCTCGGTGAGTTCTTAGCACACTACTCCCGTTTGTGGAGAGAGGCCCGTTCAGTTGGGACGACAGATATGGAAGGTATCTGGCAACTACTGGCTATTTTGCCAATTGAATGGCAAGGATGGGCTAGACAATCTCACTACCATTATGTATATCAGGATTTTGACTACGGTCATCTAGTTGGAAATCTACCAGAATTTGTTACCTTGTTGAGTCACAGGTTTGGCGTCCATCGTGTCCCGCCACCTGGGCAATATAATCTTCACCAACGATATACAATTTGTCCACACCCACCTCTTGACATCAACTATCCATTTCCGCCTCTTCAATTCTCACACATATCTCCAGTTCAGCTGCAAGAGCCGACAAATGTAGTACACACATTTTCTAGAACCTCACATCACAAGGAAGATATGAGAACATCCTTAGCAGAGTCTTCCCGACAACCACTTCCTTTAAGGAAAGAAGATTCATTAACTAACTTCCGTCAACAGGTGAGAGACATGATAAATGAAGTTCCAGAGCACATAGGTACAGGGTCGCCGCAGAAAAAGGTGAAGAAGTCCAAGGAGAAACTTGAGAAAAAGACAGAGGATAATGAAATTGATGGAAAGACAAGTAGCTCGACTGCAGAGTCAGAGGCTTAAGTATATGGACTACTATGGATGCATGCATAATTAGGAAATATTAGTAGTTAATAGTACGGATCTAAACCATACCATATTTTGATACATTATGTGTATTTTGTGATGCCACATAGGATAGTGAGCATCGTAGCGCGTACATTATAGGTACGATTTTGGTAATGATTGTATCGAAGACCTCAGGGAGGCAAATTTTCCTATGATTATATATGGATTTTAGTAGTAATTGCAAGTGATTTGAACTATTATCAGTAATATCTATATATATGTATAACATATGTAGTAATCGCGTGAGATCTCAAAAAGGAAAATTATATATATATATAGCTTTGAGACTGTCAGAAAGGTGGGTTAGAAATAAAGATTTTCGCCAAGTTCTAAATTTAAGTAGAAGTAAACATATGCGTATATAGATATATGTCTCATTAATGAGAAAACCTACTTAGCAAAATGCCACCGAAAAGAGCGGGACGCCCGAGAGGCGGAGGCAGAGGAAGAGAACACAGAATCGCCGAGGAAGGACCTGAAATAACACGAGAACTAACTCCACCCCTTCCACCACCGGAGCGCAGAATAGAAGAACTATTTTGAGACAGAACCCACCGGTTTTCAACGGAATGAGAGATCCAGCGGAGGCAGAACTTTGGGTGCGAGCCCTGGAACGCATATTCAATTTCCTGCGTTGTACAGATCAGGAACGCATGACCTGCGTCACCTTCCAACTGACAGGATCGGCTAATTTCTGGTGGGAAGCGCGTAGGAAGATTATGACTCCTGATCAGCTAACGAATCTGACTTGGGAAGATTTTAAGACTGGAATATACGACAAATATATTCCGAAGAGCTACCGTAAGCGAAAGGAGGCAGAGTTCTATATTGAAGCAAGGAAAGATGACTGTCACAGAATATGATCGGACATTCTGTAAGATGGCGAGATACGCGTTGGAGCAAGTTGACACCGATGAGAAAATGACGGAGAAGTTTTGGTGCGGGACTGAGGCATGAGATAAGGATGGCGTTGGTGAGCCATGGGGGATTGACATACACAGAATCCCTAAACCGAGCGTTAGACATTGAAGCTGCAATGCCAGTGGAGAGATCGGTAACCACTGCGACACCGGTATCCGCCCAACCGCAATCCCAAGGCTACAAGGGAAAGCGTAAGTGGGAGGATAACAGGAATGGTTCCACTATGAGAAGGCCATGGGAGGGACCAGCGCGTTCCCAGAATCTTTCAAAACCAAACCCAACCGTTCAGAAAGGGAACTATCCATAGAAGTTCCCTACTTGTCCCAAATGCAAGAAGATGCATGGGGGAATATGCAAGGCTGGCAGCGATGGATGCTTAGCGTGTGGACAAAAAGGGCATTTTGCCAACCAATGCCCCACACGGCAGCAAGGTACGGGCGCAAGGTCTAGTTAGACGGCGCCAAACCAGCAAGTTAGAGCTATTCAAGCTCAGCCCCTCAGACAGCAACCACCTCAACAGCCGCCACCACCTCCACCGCTACCACCTCATTATCAACCCGGCAACACCAGAAGCAGTCATACCAGGCAAGGGCTTACGCAATAAAGCAAAAGCAGCCTGAGGGAAATCAGGGAAACCTGACAGGTATGGGAAACCTCCTCAACAATCCAGTAATTATTCTGTTTGATACTGGAGCTTCCCACTCGTTTATTTCCAAAGCATGTGTAGAGAACTTAAGACTGGAACTAGAACCGTTAGAGACATCTATGAGAGTTTCTTCACCTTTGGGAGGAACTACGATTCTTACACACTCTTGCTCCAATCTGAGTTTGGAGTTGGGATCACTTAAAGTTCTTGCGAACAACCTTAGTGTAATTCCGATAAACGACATGGACATAATCCTAGGAATGGATTGGCTAGCCGAAAACTATGCCACAATTCTCTGCAAAGAGAGACAAATATCGTTCAAAACCCCAGGAAAGGAACCCACGAGCTTTCACGGAATCACCATGAACAGGAAGAAGGCGATTATCTCAACACTGCAAGCTGCTAAGCTAGTAAAGAAAGGATGTTCATCCTATCTAGTGTATTTTAAGGGAGAAGAGAATGAAGAAAGGAGATTAGAGGATGTAGCCATTGTGCGGGAATATCCAGATGTGTTTCCAGACGAGTTGCCAGGATTGCCACCCACTAGACAATTAGAGTTCACAATTGATCTGGAACCAGGATCTGCCCCGATATCCAAAGCACCTTACAGGATGGCCCCTAAGGAGTTGGAAGAACTCAATATACAACTCCAGGAGTTGTTAGACTTAGGATTCATCCGACCCAGTGTATCCCCTTGGGGAGCACCGGTACTCTTCGTCAAGAAAAAGGATGGAACCTTGAGGATGTGCATAGACTACAGAGGCTGGAATGAGTTGACACTCAAGAACCGATATCCTTTACCCAGGATAGGTGACTTGTTTGATCAACTTAAGGGAGCGTGTATCTTCTGAAAAGTAGAATAGAGATCAGGATACCATCAGCGGAAGATCCGAACAGAAGACGTTCTTAAAACTGCTTTTCGAACCCGGTATGGTCACTATGAGTTTATAGTAATGCCCTTCGGATTAACCAACGCACCTGCGGTGTTCATGGACCTGATGAACCGCGTGTTTCACCCTTACCTCGACAAGTTCGTCTGGGTCTTCATAGATGATGTTCTTATCTATTCGAAGAATGAGAAAGAACATGAGCAACATTTAAGGATCACCCTAGAAACCCTCAGAAACGAGAAATTCTATGCTAAATTCAGCAAGTGTGAATTTTGGCTTAAAGAAGTAATGTTTCTTGGACACATTGTGTCGGCAGAGGGAATCAAAGTAGATCCGGTTAAGGTAGAAGCGGTTCGCAAATGGAAGTCGCCGACAACCCCCAATGAAATCCAGAGTTTCTTGGGATTGGCTAGATACTATCGAAGATTTATAGAAGGATTTTCTAAGATAGCACGGCCAATGACGCGGCAACTGCAAAAAGGAATCAAGTTCACGTGGTCTCCAGAATGTGAAGCTAGTTTTCAGATTCTGAAAGAAAAGTTGACTACCGCCCCGATACTGGCAGTCCCCGAATCCAACAAGGAATATGTAGTCTACACGGACGCATCTAAGAATGGATTGGGATGTGTTTTGATGCAAGAGGGAAAAGTCATAGCATACGCATCACGCCAATTGAGGCCACACGAGCTGAATTACCCAACTCACGATCTGGAGTTAGCTGCCGTAGTGTATGCTTTGAAAATTTGGAGACATCATCTCTACGGAGTTCGATGCAAAATTTTCACGGATCACAAGAATCTCAAATACTTCTTCGAGCAAAAAGACCTTAATATGAGGCAGAGGAGATGGCTCGAACTAGTAAAAGATTACGACTGTGGTATAAATTATCACCCAGGGAAGGCTAACGTAGTTGCCGACGCTTTAAGTCGTAAAATTTCCTCGAAGTTTGCATTGATTCTAACTCGAGAGAATGAACTCGTGAAAGAATTTGAGAAAATGCACTTGGAAATTTTACTACCTCCCGAGACAGTGGGAAGAATTCTTACCACTTTGAGAGTAGAACCTAACCTGAGGAGTAAGATCCTAACTGCTCAAAGGAAGGATGAAAAGCTGGAGAAAATACATTAGAAGGAGAGGGACTCCGAGGATATGCAGAAATGGGACTGCCTATCCAAAAGAGAGCTAAAAAAAAAAAAAAAAA
>JAPKLX010001587.1:0-19647 GCA_026898415.1 Leonotis leonurus | reverse complement strand
CCCCCTCAGCCTGTGCAGTGGTTTCCACGACCTGTTCTCCAGCATCAGCCATGTGCTGATCTGGTTCTGATTCTGATTCTGTTATTGCTGCACCCGATTGGTAAGCATCAGTACGTTCTTCTTCAATTCTTTCAACTTCTTCAACTTCTTCAACCACTTCCTCATCAATGCTTTCATAGAACTCCAGCATCTCCGTCTTTTCATATATCGATCTGAGATCGATCTGGAGTTCTTTGGCTTCAAACTTTGCCATGGCCAGAATGTCTAGGCGGTAGGAGTCCCTCAACTCAGCTATGGAGGAGGCAGTGAAGATGTTGAGCAAGGTAGCTTCTTCTGCTTTCAGGGCATCTATTGATCTGGTCGGAGTAAGGCATCAAGAACATAGAACTCTTTATCCTTGATGAGCAGAAGGAATTTGAGGCGTCTGGCAGCTTCATAACTCTCAGGAGTGAGCTGAATACCAGGAAATGTCTTGAGGATGGAGTGATCTGCTTCAGTTTCTAGCATCTTTACTACATTTTCTGCCTTTTTCTTCTCCTCATCTTCATCAGTGGATTCATCTTCTCCTTCTCCCTCTTCATCAATCTGCTCTAGTGGTTCAGCAGAAGATGGGCTGGCAGTGCGAGCAGGTGAGAAGTCTTTTGCCTGACTTGGGTCGAGGGAGGAGATGGGGACAATGTCCTTTGGTGGTCCCGCCACCAGAATTTCTTCCTCCTCAACCACCTATTGAGGGATAGCTGTTTCGGCAATGATAGGCTCCTGAATCTGGACTTCCTCCACAGATTCTGCAAGTTTTTGTAACCTCCTTCTCTTCGGTTTTGGTTGTTGGGCTGCAGTGGAGGTATCTGTGTCAACAGAGCTGGCTCTCCTCGTTATCCTCTTGGAAGGAGTTCATTCAACGGGTTTTTCTTTTGTTACTTTGGACTTATTTGACTTCTCAGCAGGAGCAGAAGGTGGGACCCAGATTGGGTTGGAACTACCCATTTCCACCAGAGCGTTGACAAAAACAGGGTCAGTCACCCTTGTAATCAAGTTAGCAGAGATTCCCATGGACATCTCTATTTGGTGTTGATCCTTTGGAAAGCGAAGTCTATCGTTGAAATCTACTGCTGAATCCCATTTGTGCTGGTTGAAGAACGATTCCAGCATGTAACTTATCTTAGTGGAGTGCCTCAAGCTGCTTCGCCTCACTTCAATTCCAGGGCTAGCTCCCTTCACGAAGGTGATCATCTTGGCCTCCTTTGCCAGGAGATCAAAGAGGATTCTGCTCCAGTTCACCGGCAGATTAAGCACAACTGCTGCTAGTATCTTGAACTTTTTGGGAGTGACTTGGTCGTAGGAACCATTGTGGTTCATGAAAATTCTTTGGACGAATTCAAAAATTATCTTGAATTCTGGTGCTAGAAGTTCCCTATTGAACATCTTGTTCGTGTAGCGAATGGGCACTACCATCACCATTTTTGTCACGTCTTGTAATTGTTCTTTGGTAATGTCTCCAAGAGTGAGACCTTCATCCTTCAATTTGTAAACCTCATTGATAATGTTCAGTACATTATATGTGGTGCTGCTGATGGTGCTGCCCTTGCTCACTCTGATAGTGGCTTCATTTCCACCTTTCTCTCCTTGCCATGAGAGATAAAAGGTAGCAACTTTCTTGGGCAAAAAGTGGACAGGGTGTGCTGTAATGATATTGTGAAAACCTACACCACAATCAAAACAATATATATATATGAGCACTGTCCTTCCATCAATGAAGTATAAGTGCCCAATAGCGGTTTACAGATTATTGAGTTCTAAAAAGAAATACAAGTGTACATAAGCATGCAAAATAGATAATATCGATTTTCAATATGAGTTTAATAAATTCCAGAGCATTCAAGATATAGCACAGTTAAAAGAAAACTCATAAATAAAAACCTTTGCAACGTCTAACAAGGTCGAAGGCCTTGTCCAGTTTATGAAACCCGAAAGTATCAAGAAAAGCGTAAATATCTTGATGAATGTATGGTTTCAAAAAGTTTACTTGCTCAAGAAATAGAGAAGATTTGGGTGCCATATTGGTAAAAAAAGATAGGTTTTTGAAGATAGAGAGAGTTTGGAAGAAAGAAAATTTCGCTAAGTGTTTAAGGAAGAAGAACAGTGTATGTGATAGTCGAACCGCCTTATCAAAATCTATATATAGATAGATAAGCTATAAGAGAGAGTAATATTTTAATTGATTTTCTTCCCTTTTTCAGCTTTTTCCCGCCTCTCCGTGTTATAGACTTATGGTCTATTATTTTCTCTTCTCTGCGTTTGATACACGCGCTTGATCAACGACTGCAGTGAGGCGCGTGTTTGTATCACCAGTTGATTTTTTTTTCTTGGTTTGGTAAATATCTCCTCGATCACGTTTCCCAAACACTGTACTTAATCATCAAATTAGAAGATTTGGTATATTATGTCAGAATTTAGATACATAGGCGAAAAGTTAATCGCCGTATCTTTTTGACTTTCCCCCTTGACCAAGTAATGGGAATATTAAAATAAAAGAATTTATTAATATCCACGTGGCTGCTAGTCATCTGGTCCAGATCAATCTCCTAGTTAAGAAACTGTTGTTAACACCAACGATCTATTTTATGTCACTTTTATTTGGACATTAATCTTGAGTGGTGATCTGCTAATTATTCCCTGTTGGAATTTAATCGATCTGTTTATTCTATATAGATGATCTGGTGTCAATTCCCAGTTGAAATTTTACATGATCTGTTTTCCATCAATCTGGTCTATATCAATCTGGTTTTAATTCCCTGTTGGAATATTGAACTTGATTTGATCTAAGTCAATCTGGTCCTTTCTTCAAGATTTAATAGTCCTAGTTTACCACAAAGCATCTTAAATCTTTCCTCTGGTAATTCTTTGGTAAGGATGTCAGCTCTATGTACTTCAATGTGTATTTTCTCGATCTGTACATGTTTTCTTTCAACATGATCTCTTATAAAATGATGTCTCACATCCACATGCTTACATCTAATATGTAAAACAGGATTCTGTGTGATAGCTATAGCACTTGAACTATCACAGAAAATGGGTATCTCCTTGACATCAATCTCATAATCTTTAAGCTGTTGTCTTAACCAGAGAATTTGTGCACAGCAACTTCCAGCTGCCATATATTATGCCTCTGTGGTTGATGTGGCAACAGATGTCTGTTTCTTTGAGAACCAAGAGATTAATTTATTTCCTAAAAACTGACATGTGCCAGATGTTGACTTTCTGTCCAGCTTACATCCAGCATAATCTGAATCTGTGTATCCAATTAGCTCAAAGTTGTCATCACATGGATACCATAATCCAATATGGACTGTTCCCTTAAGATATCTTAATATCTTCTTAGCTGCTTCCATGTGAGACTCTTTAGGATTTGCTTGATATCTTACACATACTCCTACCGCAAATGTAATGTCAGGTCGACTGGCAGTTAGGTAAAGTAGTGATCCAATGATCCCTCTGTATTGAGTAATATTAGCTGGTTTTCCCTCTGGATCAGGATCAATTTTCCTGTTGGTCTGCATTGGGATTTTAACTGGTTTACTGTCTTTAATCCCAAATTTAGTCAGCAGATCGTTGATGTACTTTGTTTGATTAATGAAGATGTCATCTGGTTCCTGCTTGACCTGCAATCCTAAAAAGAAACTCATCTCGCCCATCATGGACATTTGATACTTATTTTTCATAAGTTCAGCAAATTTATCACATAAATAGGTGGATTGAGATCCAAAAATTATATCATCTACATAGATCTGTACTAGAAGGATATTTTCTTTGACTTTGATGATGAACAGAGTCTTGTCAACTGATCCTCTTCTGAATCCAGATTCTAGTAGAAATGTTGATAATGTCTCATACCAAGCTCTAGGAGCTTGTTTGAGACCATAGACTGCTTTTGTCAGTCTGTATACTTTCTGATTTGGATCTGCTTCTTCAAATCCAGGTGGTTGTTCCACATAGACTTCCTCTTCAAGGATACCATTTAGAAAGACACTTTTGACATCCATCTGGTATACCTTGAACCTTTTGTGTGCAACATATGCTAGGAACAGCCTTATAGCTTCTAGTCTGGCTACGGGTGCAAATATTTCATCAAAATCAATGCCTTCTTGTTGATTATAGCCTTTAGCTACTAATCTGGCTTTGTTTCTGACTACTTCACCATTTTCATCTCGTTTGTTTTTTAACACCCATTTTACACCTATTACTCCTTGGTGTTTGGGTCTGTCCACGAGATACCAGACATCATTTCTTTTGAACTCATTTAGTTCTTCTTACATTGCTGTTATCCAATATGCATCTTGTAGTGCTTCATGAGCATCAGATGGTTCAATGCGAGAGAGATAACAGCTCAACAATGCACTTTCTCCATGCATTCTTCTTGTTTTCACACGATCTGATGGGTTCCCAACAATCTGTTCTGGTGGATGATCTTGTATCCATCTCCTTCTTCTGGTCATTTCTTCATCAGATATCTCAGGATCAGGTTGATCTGTTGGATCCTCAAATTCAGTGTGAATTGTTGATGGAGCTTGAAATGGATTCTCATCTATTCTTTCTTCTGGATTTAGATTTCCAGATTGACCATCATCTGCAATGACTGTTTCATTGCTCTCTGTTGGTGATCTGTTTTCATCCAATTCATGTTGGATTGTTCCCCCTTGCTGTATAACTTCTTCAGCAATTGGTGGAGTGTTGATATCTTCATCATCACTTTTTGAATTCCAGATAAGAATATCTTCAAGTAGCAATTTATTCATCTTTCTTGTAGTCATCTGGTTCTTTGTCTGTCTATTATCTAGTGACCTGTACTCAACAATAGACTCATCAAAAAAAAACATGAGGTGTTACCTCTACAATATGAGAGTTCTTATTGTAGACTCGCTATGCTTTACTGACATCAGAATATCCTAAGAATATTCTAGGGTCAGTTTTGCTATCAAAAGTCCTCAATTGAGATTTTCCATTATTATGTATGTAACACAAACAACCAAAAGTGCGAAAATAAGAGATCTTAGGCTTTCTGTTGTTCCAGATCTCATACAGAGTCTTTCCATGTCTGAGTGTAATTGATGATCTGTTCTGAGTATAACAGGCTGTGTAGACAGCTTCTGCCCATAACTTCTTGGGTAGATTGGTAGCATTTAGCATAGTATGAGCTGCTTCTTTAAGTGATCTGTTTCTCCTTTCAACAACTCCATTCTGTTGAGGAGTTCTAGCAGCTGAAGTTTGATGAGTTATTCCCATCTTGTTGCAGTATGCTTCAATCTTCTGGTTGAGAAATTCTGTTCCTCGATCTGTTCTGATAGAAATTATGCTCATTTCTTTCTGTTTGGTGATCTTGTGTAGAAAATCAGGGAGTTTGGCTAGTGTCTCTTTCTTCTTTAACAGAAAGATGACCCAAGTGAACCTTGAGTAGTCATCTATGATTACTAAGGTGTATTTTCTCCCATTTATGCTTAGTGGTTTAACTGGTCCAAACAGATCCAGATGCAAAAGCTCTAGTATTCTTGATGTTGAGTGTGCTGTTTTGCTTGTAAAGGATGATCTGGTCTGCTTCCCAGCTTGACAAGCATCACATGTATGATCTTTATCATATACTTGATTTGGTAGTCCTTCTACTAATTTTTCTTTGGCAATCCTGTTGATTGACTTGAAATTTAGGTGACTTAATATCTTGTGCCATAACCAGCTTGTTTCTGATACAGTTTTAGTGATTAAGCAGGTCTTCATCTGGTTTTTCCACTGGACAATATATAGCCTATCCTGCAATTTTCCGGTAAGGAGTATCTCATCTCCTTCCTTATTCTTCACAAAGCAGTTGTTAGTATCAAAAACGATCTGATTACCGTTAGCACAGAATTGACTTACAGAAAACAGATTGTGACTAAGACCCTCAACATAAGAAACATTTGAGATGGTGGTCTTGCCAACTTTTATATTTCCATATCCTCTAGTGTATCCTTTTGAGTTACATCCAAAGGTGACCTGTGGTCCCGATTTTTCTATGTAATCTGATAGTAGATTCTTATCACATGTCATGTGCTTCGAACACCCACTATCTATTATCCAGATTGCTCCTTTAGCTATCTTGTTTCTTCTTGCAGTCTTCTGGTCCTGCAATTAATTCAACTTAGCTACCCTTCAACGTTTGGGTGCTTGGTTATTAGCAAATGTTTCTTTTCGAATCCAGAACATTTTTGGGTTATGAACAGATATATAGCATGTAATAATGTTCCCATCATCATCAACTTTAGACAGAGAATGAATTTCAGATGGATGGAATCTCTCTATTCCATCGTTCTTTAGACCCTTTTTAATAGGTAATGTCCTGTTGACATTTTTATTGGGTAATGTCCTGTTGACATTATTTTTATGAGCATGATCTGTTTTTGTGTAGCGAGCTGGTTGACCCTTTCTTTGATAGTACTGCCTGTTCCCGATCTCTTTCATTATCATTTTTTGGGGATGGCCTTTCTTGTTTTTCAAGTCTATCACTTGATCTGGTATTTGTTTCCTTTCTGGTACAAAGTTTATGGTTCCAGAAGATTTCTCTGAGTGACCTGGATATCCTAATCCAGATGTGCCCTGTTGTTGCAGTTTGATTAACGACTTAGCACGTTCGTCACTTTTGTAAATCATTTCTTTGCCTTTCTTTATCTTCTCTTCTGCAACGTTGTTTCTTGTAATAAGATCCTTCACTTTTGAGTTCAGTGAATGAATGTCACTATCTTTTCCCTTGATCTGTTCTTCCAGATTTTTATTTTAGCAACAAATTGAGTGTTTGATGTACTCAGTATCTGTTCAGATTTCTTCAGCCTCTCATTCTCTTCTACAACTTCTCTAAACAGTCTTTTGATGCTCGAATAGCTCTTGAACATCTCATTTACTTCTTCCCATGAGTAATCAGATTGATCTTCAACTTCCTGTTCCAGATCATTATCATTTGAGGAATTTGAATTGCAAGAATTTACCTCGACTTCCTGTTCTGCCACAACCAAAGCAGGTATAATCTGTTGAGTTGGATGTTTTTGATGTTTTACCTGTCCGCTGTTTTGATTCATCCTTGTTATCAGATTGATCATTGTCATGTTTCTTGTAGAATTTGTTCTTGTTATCTTTGTAGAAACGTCTATATTTCTTCGATCTGATCTCCATCTTGTCCATGCGTTTGGCTATCATTGAAAACTCTTTTAACAATTTATCATAACCTTTCTCTTCATCTGGAATAGAAGGTTCAGTAGTTTCATCTGGTTTGCTCTTCGCTTTGAAGGCTACTTCTTTGTCCTTCTTCGAGCTTCTTTCTGCCTTTTTGGACAGATGATCTGGTACACGAATTCTTTGAATATCACATTCATGGCCTTCAAGATGATCAAATAAAGCTTCAGTAGATAGTTAATTGAAGTCTGCACGAAGAGGTTGCATTGCAGCATATATCTCCCAGCTAGGTGGAAGTGCTCTGAGTACTTTCATGTTCTTTTCTCTTTGAGTATATTTGTTCTTATTGAACGCTGATATCTCAAGGAGGATTCCAGTGAATCTCATCTTCATTTGTTCTATGGACTCGCCTAGTTTCATCTTGAATTCATCATATTTGTTGCAGGCAAGAGACAGCTTGTTCTCAATCATGACTTCAGATCCTAGACACAAGTCTCTTAGGGCTTCCCACATCTCTTTAGCAGTATCCAGATCTTGGATTTTGGCCAGATGTACCCCTTTAACTGTGCTGGATATGATCCCTTTAGCAAAGTCATCCACATGGGCTTCGTGGCGTTCCTCTGCAGTATATTTCCTTGGATCTTTAGGAACAGTCTGTGTAGTAACACCAGTTGAGTTGGTTACCGTCACTTCTTCAGTGATCTGTAGTGGGCCATCTTCGATAACTTTCCACATCAGATAGTGATGAGCTTTGAGTGCCATTTTAATTCTGAAGCTCCATTCTCTATATCCTTGGATGGAGAATTCTTCATAAGCTCTAACAACAGATGATTCCATAGCAGATAGTATGCACGTGAATGAAAATAGGTTTTCCTAGATCTATTCAAGTTGACCACGCAGGTGTTAACCTTGTGAAACAAAAAAAAACAATGGTCGTTTGAACCACTGCTCTGATACCACTGGTTGCTCCCGATAGAGCAAGGTTTGGTGTATGGGGGGGGGGGGAATACACCAAATACAAACTTTTCAGTTTACTTGGTTATTTATTAGAGAGTTCAAGCTATTCTTTAAATAAAAAATTGCTCGGCAGATGACTAACCAGATTGATCAGCAGATCGATACCAGATTAGTCCAAACAGATTGCTCTCTAGTGAAGATACTTAGACAATAATAAGAGTGATCTTATTACTTTCTAAGTATTGTGTGTGCGGAAATATGGTGGATTTAGTTTATGCTCTTGTTTAGAAAACCTTAAGAAATAATCAGATCGTTAAGCAGATTGATTGCGGATTATATGATAGTACAGAATGGAAGAATAATAAACAACTGAAAGTAAAGATGCAGAAATATAAAGAACACAGTTGTTTAACGTGGTTCGGGAAAACCCTACGTCCACGATCTGGTCAAAACTAGACCAGATTATCCACTACTAGGATACTGTTCTTCTTTATACTCGTGGAGAACCAGTCACAAGTATCAATCAAAGCTAGAAGGATACTTATGCATGAGGTAAGGGTCGTGTCCCTTTACAACAGATTACCTCTACGTTACCACTAGAAAACTACTAGCTAGCAAGGTGATCTCCTTTCTCTCGATAAGACAGACTTGAATCGAGGTGGGGTTGGTGTGATGTAGTATCACTGGTAGTTTGAAGCTCTTAGTCTGGCTCACAGATTGATTGCTTGAGAGTATGATTGTCGATGTAGCGCACGTGTATTTCTTCCAGACTTTGAACTTCATATATATATAAATGCATTGAATTTAAAATTCTAGCCGTTGTTGATTGGCGTGAGATTGATTGTGGATTGCCAATCAATGATATCCATCATATCTGTTCTTGCCTTGTAGAAACGTTGACTCAATCTTCTAAGAATGGAAGGCAGATCACTAACGGTTGCTTTCCTTCCTTGTGTCAATCGTAGATTCTCTTCCCAAACTCTGTTGGATGGGCTTCAATTTTAACGTGGCAAGATGGTATGATGTGTAGGATGATGTCATCTGGTGGTTTGATGACTCTATCGATCTGGTGCTTCGCTGTGATCTTCGATCTGGTCGGTGATCTGGTCGCTGTCTGTTACAGCAAATCGATTTCTTCTTGGCGTGAAATCTTGGCCTTCATCCTATACTATTTATAGAAATGACTTCTATAGGAATAATTCCTTTACATGCTAAGTCGTCTCCTAATGAGTTCTCTATCAGAATTCACTTTATATGAAGTGATCTGTTAACACGTAGAACAATTTAATTCTAAAAAAAAGCTAAGTGTGTTTCGAGAGATCATCATCAAAACTAAAATACTTTAGGGTTCCCAATAATTTCCCCCTTTTTGATGATGTCGAAACCACACTTTACAAATATATCCTAATAACTTATTAAGAGTGATCTGGTTGGAGAGCCAGACTGATTATGTTTCGTTATTAGGTTATAACGATTAAAGCAGTTTATATGTGTTCTGGACAATAAGTCTTTGTCATCAGAAACTCAAATGATCTTCATTGATAGGATGCAAATAAAGGTTTACAGATCATCAAAAATATGGAATTACAGATAGTAAAAAGATATGGAAGAGAGTAACTATCTGCTCTTCCTCTTCTCTTCCTATAGTTTCTTCATCTTTGCTCGAGTCTCATCAGAAATAAGCTGTACGCTCTCATATACTCCTTCTCTCACTCTTATGTAATCTGGATCCTCAGCATCTATCTTGTATCCTCTATTTTCTGCGAGCTGGTTAATGAAGTTGAGTA
This sequence comes from Leonotis leonurus, assembly GCA_026898415.1. Taxonomy (NCBI): domain Eukaryota; kingdom Viridiplantae; phylum Streptophyta; class Magnoliopsida; order Lamiales; family Lamiaceae; genus Leonotis; species Leonotis leonurus. The sequence continues at coordinate 9,712 of JAPKLX010001587.1, read as the reverse complement.
GGAAGGTTTTGTATGGAAGCTCAGTGACAGGTATGTTAGGACATGTTCTGAATTCCCTCTTCGGGGCAGTAATTGTAACCTGGGCTTTTGCTGCTGCTGCTCGTATATCCTCCACAAGATCTCTTGCATCGTTTAAGTCCAGGTAGAGATTGAATGCTTCATTAGGTGTCCCTTCGCAGTAAGCTGGTTCTTTGAGGAAGTAGCTACACATAATGAAGCCGTATTTGAGTCCTTCCCATCCATCCTTTAAGTTCTCTAGGACCCAGTTGGTCTCTCCTTCTTTTATCTTCATTGTCTTGATAAGAGCTGAAGAGAACCAATCAGTTCCAGACTTTCTCTTCCTCTTTAATGGTTGACTTGATCTGCTTGAAGATGATCTGGATGCTTTCTGTGTTGGGGCAGATGGTGGGCTGGAACGATCTGGTGCTATCAGCTGCTCAGGTTGAGCCTTTATCTTTTCATCTGTGGCACCAGATTGCCCCTTCCCCTTCTCAACCACTATCTCCTTTCCTTTCTCATTCTTTTTCTCCTTTCCCATCCTGGATCCTTCCCCCTTTTCGACATCATCAACATACAGATTGATGAGTGCCCTAAGGGAGGTGATCTCTTCCTTCATGTCCTTCATCTATTTTTCAGAGTCTATCCTGTGTGAAAGCAGTGAATTGATGTTCAGGTTGGAATCATTGATCTTCTTCTCCAATGATGATTTGGCTTTGAGCAGATCAGCTTTGTAGCTCTCTTGATCTTCCTTGATGATCCCAATCTCGTCAAAATATGAATCAATCATGGTCTTTGTAGGAGAGCGTATTTCGCTCAGTTTCCTTTCCACAAAAGTTTTCCCTTCATTTTCAAACTTTCTGAACTGTGCTCTGGTTTCTATGTTAGCAGCTTTGATCACTTCTGTAGCAATGCCATCTGTCTGCTCCTTGACAATGGCATGGACCATGTCTTTTTCCTTCTTAGCAAACTCTGTAACTATCTTGTACATCTCATTGATTTTAAGTTTCATAGATACTAGAGTCTGATCGATCTGTTCCTTCCTCTACTCTGCGGCAGATCGATCATCATCCATCTTTTTACTCAGTTCTTCTAACTTCAATCTGCAGACTCTTCTCAAATCTGAGTCCACTTGGTCAACGTGGGACTTCAGATGATTGTTGAATTCAGTGAGAATGCGAGTGGCTTGGTCTTGGACTGTGGAGAGCGTCCCATACAGAAATTTTTCCACCTTGTTGGAAATGAGGTCCTTCACTTGTTCATTGGACAGTGATTGATGTTGGGTCATCAATATATCCTCTAAATTTGTTGTCTCCACATACTCTTCCATTGTGGCTGCGATAGCAGGGGTGTAGATATTGTCAGTAAGCTTTCCTCCCACCCTCTGACCAGCCGGCTCATGCTCCTCTTGTGGATAATTGACCACTGCAATCTTGATTTTGGCTGGTTCCCCCTCAGCCTGTGCAGTGGTTTCCACGACCTGTTCTCCAGCATCAGCCATGTGCTGATCTGGTTCTGATTCTGATTCTGTTATTGCTGCACCCGATTGGTAAGCATCAGTACGTTCTTCTTCAATTCTTTCAACTTCTTCAACTTCTTCAACCACTTCCTCATCAATGCTTTCATAGAACTCCAGCATCTCCGTCTTTTCATATATCGATCTGAGATCGATCTGGAGTTCTTTGGCTTCAAACTTTGCCATGGCCAGAATGTCTAGGCGGTAGGAGTCCCTCAACTCAGCTATGGAGGAGGCAGTGAAGATGTTGAGCAAGGTAGCTTCTTCTGCTTTCAGGGCATCTATTGATCTGGTCGGAGTAAGGCATCAAGAACATAGAACTCTTTATCCTTGATGAGCAGAAGGAATTTGAGGCGTCTGGCAGCTTCATAACTCTCAGGAGTGAGCTGAATACCAGGAAATGTCTTGAGGATGGAGTGATCTGCTTCAGTTTCTAGCATCTTTACTACATTTTCTGCCTTTTTCTTCTCCTCATCTTCATCAGTGGATTCATCTTCTCCTTCTCCCTCTTCATCAATCTGCTCTAGTGGTTCAGCAGAAGATGGGCTGGCAGTGCGAGCAGGTGAGAAGTCTTTTGCCTGACTTGGGTCGAGGGAGGAGATGGGGACAATGTCCTTTGGTGGTCCCGCCACCAGAATTTCTTCCTCCTCAACCACCTATTGAGGGATAGCTGTTTCGGCAATGATAGGCTCCTGAATCTGGACTTCCTCCACAGATTCTGCAAGTTTTTGTAACCTCCTTCTCTTCGGTTTTGGTTGTTGGGCTGCAGTGGAGGTATCTGTGTCAACAGAGCTGGCTCTCCTCGTTATCCTCTTGGAAGGAGTTCATTCAACGGGTTTTTCTTTTGTTACTTTGGACTTATTTGACTTCTCAGCAGGAGCAGAAGGTGGGACCCAGATTGGGTTGGAACTACCCATTTCCACCAGAGCGTTGACAAAAACAGGGTCAGTCACCCTTGTAATCAAGTTAGCAGAGATTCCCATGGACATCTCTATTTGGTGTTGATCCTTTGGAAAGCGAAGTCTATCGTTGAAATCTACTGCTGAATCCCATTTGTGCTGGTTGAAGAACGATTCCAGCATGTAACTTATCTTAGTGGAGTGCCTCAAGCTGCTTCGCCTCACTTCAATTCCAGGGCTAGCTCCCTTCACGAAGGTGATCATCTTGGCCTCCTTTGCCAGGAGATCAAAGAGGATTCTGCTCCAGTTCACCGGCAGATTAAGCACAACTGCTGCTAGTATCTTGAACTTTTTGGGAGTGACTTGGTCGTAGGAACCATTGTGGTTCATGAAAATTCTTTGGACGAATTCAAAAATTATCTTGAATTCTGGTGCTAGAAGTTCCCTATTGAACATCTTGTTCGTGTAGCGAATGGGCACTACCATCACCATTTTTGTCACGTCTTGTAATTGTTCTTTGGTAATGTCTCCAAGAGTGAGACCTTCATCCTTCAATTTGTAAACCTCATTGATAATGTTCAGTACATTATATGTGGTGCTGCTGATGGTGCTGCCCTTGCTCACTCTGATAGTGGCTTCATTTCCACCTTTCTCTCCTTGCCATGAGAGATAAAAGGTAGCAACTTTCTTGGGCAAAAAGTGGACAGGGTGTGCTGTAATGATATTGTGAAAACCTACACCACAATCAAAACAATATATATATATGAGCACTGTCCTTCCATCAATGAAGTATAAGTGCCCAATAGCGGTTTACAGATTATTGAGTTCTAAAAAGAAATACAAGTGTACATAAGCATGCAAAATAGATAATATCGATTTTCAATATGAGTTTAATAAATTCCAGAGCATTCAAGATATAGCACAGTTAAAAGAAAACTCATAAATAAAAACCTTTGCAACGTCTAACAAGGTCGAAGGCCTTGTCCAGTTTATGAAACCCGAAAGTATCAAGAAAAGCGTAAATATCTTGATGAATGTATGGTTTCAAAAAGTTTACTTGCTCAAGAAATAGAGAAGATTTGGGTGCCATATTGGTAAAAAAAGATAGGTTTTTGAAGATAGAGAGAGTTTGGAAGAAAGAAAATTTCGCTAAGTGTTTAAGGAAGAAGAACAGTGTATGTGATAGTCGAACCGCCTTATCAAAATCTATATATAGATAGATAAGCTATAAGAGAGAGTAATATTTTAATTGATTTTCTTCCCTTTTTCAGCTTTTTCCCGCCTCTCCGTGTTATAGACTTATGGTCTATTATTTTCTCTTCTCTGCGTTTGATACACGCGCTTGATCAACGACTGCAGTGAGGCGCGTGTTTGTATCACCAGTTGATTTTTTTTTCTTGGTTTGGTAAATATCTCCTCGATCACGTTTCCCAAACACTGTACTTAATCATCAAATTAGAAGATTTGGTATATTATGTCAGAATTTAGATACATAGGCGAAAAGTTAATCGCCGTATCTTTTTGACTTTCCCCCTTGACCAAGTAATGGGAATATTAAAATAAAAGAATTTATTAATATCCACGTGGCTGCTAGTCATCTGGTCCAGATCAATCTCCTAGTTAAGAAACTGTTGTTAACACCAACGATCTATTTTATGTCACTTTTATTTGGACATTAATCTTGAGTGGTGATCTGCTAATTATTCCCTGTTGGAATTTAATCGATCTGTTTATTCTATATAGATGATCTGGTGTCAATTCCCAGTTGAAATTTTACATGATCTGTTTTCCATCAATCTGGTCTATATCAATCTGGTTTTAATTCCCTGTTGGAATATTGAACTTGATTTGATCTAAGTCAATCTGGTCCTTTCTTCAAGATTTAATAGTCCTAGTTTACCACAAAGCATCTTAAATCTTTCCTCTGGTAATTCTTTGGTAAGGATGTCAGCTCTATGTACTTCAATGTGTATTTTCTCGATCTGTACATGTTTTCTTTCAACATGATCTCTTATAAAATGATGTCTCACATCCACATGCTTACATCTAATATGTAAAACAGGATTCTGTGTGATAGCTATAGCACTTGAACTATCACAGAAAATGGGTATCTCCTTGACATCAATCTCATAATCTTTAAGCTGTTGTCTTAACCAGAGAATTTGTGCACAGCAACTTCCAGCTGCCATATATTATGCCTCTGTGGTTGATGTGGCAACAGATGTCTGTTTCTTTGAGAACCAAGAGATTAATTTATTTCCTAAAAACTGACATGTGCCAGATGTTGACTTTCTGTCCAGCTTACATCCAGCATAATCTGAATCTGTGTATCCAATTAGCTCAAAGTTGTCATCACATGGATACCATAATCCAATATGGACTGTTCCCTTAAGATATCTTAATATCTTCTTAGCTGCTTCCATGTGAGACTCTTTAGGATTTGCTTGATATCTTACACATACTCCTACCGCAAATGTAATGTCAGGTCGACTGGCAGTTAGGTAAAGTAGTGATCCAATGATCCCTCTGTATTGAGTAATATTAGCTGGTTTTCCCTCTGGATCAGGATCAATTTTCCTGTTGGTCTGCATTGGGATTTTAACTGGTTTACTGTCTTTAATCCCAAATTTAGTCAGCAGATCGTTGATGTACTTTGTTTGATTAATGAAGATGTCATCTGGTTCCTGCTTGACCTGCAATCCTAAAAAGAAACTCATCTCGCCCATCATGGACATTTGATACTTATTTTTCATAAGTTCAGCAAATTTATCACATAAATAGGTGGATTGAGATCCAAAAATTATATCATCTACATAGATCTGTACTAGAAGGATATTTTCTTTGACTTTGATGATGAACAGAGTCTTGTCAACTGATCCTCTTCTGAATCCAGATTCTAGTAGAAATGTTGATAATGTCTCATACCAAGCTCTAGGAGCTTGTTTGAGACCATAGACTGCTTTTGTCAGTCTGTATACTTTCTGATTTGGATCTGCTTCTTCAAATCCAGGTGGTTGTTCCACATAGACTTCCTCTTCAAGGATACCATTTAGAAAGACACTTTTGACATCCATCTGGTATACCTTGAACCTTTTGTGTGCAACATATGCTAGGAACAGCCTTATAGCTTCTAGTCTGGCTACGGGTGCAAATATTTCATCAAAATCAATGCCTTCTTGTTGATTATAGCCTTTAGCTACTAATCTGGCTTTGTTTCTGACTACTTCACCATTTTCATCTCGTTTGTTTTTTAACACCCATTTTACACCTATTACTCCTTGGTGTTTGGGTCTGTCCACGAGATACCAGACATCATTTCTTTTGAACTCATTTAGTTCTTCTTACATTGCTGTTATCCAATATGCATCTTGTAGTGCTTCATGAGCATCAGATGGTTCAATGCGAGAGAGATAACAGCTCAACAATGCACTTTCTCCATGCATTCTTCTTGTTTTCACACGATCTGATGGGTTCCCAACAATCTGTTCTGGTGGATGATCTTGTATCCATCTCCTTCTTCTGGTCATTTCTTCATCAGATATCTCAGGATCAGGTTGATCTGTTGGATCCTCAAATTCAGTGTGAATTGTTGATGGAGCTTGAAATGGATTCTCATCTATTCTTTCTTCTGGATTTAGATTTCCAGATTGACCATCATCTGCAATGACTGTTTCATTGCTCTCTGTTGGTGATCTGTTTTCATCCAATTCATGTTGGATTGTTCCCCCTTGCTGTATAACTTCTTCAGCAATTGGTGGAGTGTTGATATCTTCATCATCACTTTTTGAATTCCAGATAAGAATATCTTCAAGTAGCAATTTATTCATCTTTCTTGTAGTCATCTGGTTCTTTGTCTGTCTATTATCTAGTGACCTGTACTCAACAATAGACTCATCAAAAAAAAACATGAGGTGTTACCTCTACAATATGAGAGTTCTTATTGTAGACTCGCTATGCTTTACTGACATCAGAATATCCTAAGAATATTCTAGGGTCAGTTTTGCTATCAAAAGTCCTCAATTGAGATTTTCCATTATTATGTATGTAACACAAACAACCAAAAGTGCGAAAATAAGAGATCTTAGGCTTTCTGTTGTTCCAGATCTCATACAGAGTCTTTCCATGTCTGAGTGTAATTGATGATCTGTTCTGAGTATAACAGGCTGTGTAGACAGCTTCTGCCCATAACTTCTTGGGTAGATTGGTAGCATTTAGCATAGTATGAGCTGCTTCTTTAAGTGATCTGTTTCTCCTTTCAACAACTCCATTCTGTTGAGGAGTTCTAGCAGCTGAAGTTTGATGAGTTATTCCCATCTTGTTGCAGTATGCTTCAATCTTCTGGTTGAGAAATTCTGTTCCTCGATCTGTTCTGATAGAAATTATGCTCATTTCTTTCTGTTTGGTGATCTTGTGTAGAAAATCAGGGAGTTTGGCTAGTGTCTCTTTCTTCTTTAACAGAAAGATGACCCAAGTGAACCTTGAGTAGTCATCTATGATTACTAAGGTGTATTTTCTCCCATTTATGCTTAGTGGTTTAACTGGTCCAAACAGATCCAGATGCAAAAGCTCTAGTATTCTTGATGTTGAGTGTGCTGTTTTGCTTGTAAAGGATGATCTGGTCTGCTTCCCAGCTTGACAAGCATCACATGTATGATCTTTATCATATACTTGATTTGGTAGTCCTTCTACTAATTTTTCTTTGGCAATCCTGTTGATTGACTTGAAATTTAGGTGACTTAATATCTTGTGCCATAACCAGCTTGTTTCTGATACAGTTTTAGTGATTAAGCAGGTCTTCATCTGGTTTTTCCACTGGACAATATATAGCCTATCCTGCAATTTTCCGGTAAGGAGTATCTCATCTCCTTCCTTATTCTTCACAAAGCAGTTGTTAGTATCAAAAACGATCTGATTACCGTTAGCACAGAATTGACTTACAGAAAACAGATTGTGACTAAGACCCTCAACATAAGAAACATTTGAGATGGTGGTCTTGCCAACTTTTATATTTCCATATCCTCTAGTGTATCCTTTTGAGTTACATCCAAAGGTGACCTGTGGTCCCGATTTTTCTATGTAATCTGATAGTAGATTCTTATCACATGTCATGTGCTTCGAACACCCACTATCTATTATCCAGATTGCTCCTTTAGCTATCTTGTTTCTTCTTGCAGTCTTCTGGTCCTGCAATTAATTCAACTTAGCTACCCTTCAACGTTTGGGTGCTTGGTTATTAGCAAATGTTTCTTTTCGAATCCAGAACATTTTTGGGTTATGAACAGATATATAGCATGTAATAATGTTCCCATCATCATCAACTTTAGACAGAGAATGAATTTCAGATGGATGGAATCTCTCTATTCCATCGTTCTTTAGACCCTTTTTAATAGGTAATGTCCTGTTGACATTTTTATTGGGTAATGTCCTGTTGACATTATTTTTATGAGCATGATCTGTTTTTGTGTAGCGAGCTGGTTGACCCTTTCTTTGATAGTACTGCCTGTTCCCGATCTCTTTCATTATCATTTTTTGGGGATGGCCTTTCTTGTTTTTCAAGTCTATCACTTGATCTGGTATTTGTTTCCTTTCTGGTACAAAGTTTATGGTTCCAGAAGATTTCTCTGAGTGACCTGGATATCCTAATCCAGATGTGCCCTGTTGTTGCAGTTTGATTAACGACTTAGCACGTTCGTCACTTTTGTAAATCATTTCTTTGCCTTTCTTTATCTTCTCTTCTGCAACGTTGTTTCTTGTAATAAGATCCTTCACTTTTGAGTTCAGTGAATGAATGTCACTATCTTTTCCCTTGATCTGTTCTTCCAGATTTTTATTTTAGCAACAAATTGAGTGTTTGATGTACTCAGTATCTGTTCAGATTTCTTCAGCCTCTCATTCTCTTCTACAACTTCTCTAAACAGTCTTTTGATGCTCGAATAGCTCTTGAACATCTCATTTACTTCTTCCCATGAGTAATCAGATTGATCTTCAACTTCCTGTTCCAGATCATTATCATTTGAGGAATTTGAATTGCAAGAATTTACCTCGACTTCCTGTTCTGCCACAACCAAAGCAGGTATAATCTGTTGAGTTGGATGTTTTTGATGTTTTACCTGTCCGCTGTTTTGATTCATCCTTGTTATCAGATTGATCATTGTCATGTTTCTTGTAGAATTTGTTCTTGTTATCTTTGTAGAAACGTCTATATTTCTTCGATCTGATCTCCATCTTGTCCATGCGTTTGGCTATCATTGAAAACTCTTTTAACAATTTATCATAACCTTTCTCTTCATCTGGAATAGAAGGTTCAGTAGTTTCATCTGGTTTGCTCTTCGCTTTGAAGGCTACTTCTTTGTCCTTCTTCGAGCTTCTTTCTGCCTTTTTGGACAGATGATCTGGTACACGAATTCTTTGAATATCACATTCATGGCCTTCAAGATGATCAAATAAAGCTTCAGTAGATAGTTAATTGAAGTCTGCACGAAGAGGTTGCATTGCAGCATATATCTCCCAGCTAGGTGGAAGTGCTCTGAGTACTTTCATGTTCTTTTCTCTTTGAGTATATTTGTTCTTATTGAACGCTGATATCTCAAGGAGGATTCCAGTGAATCTCATCTTCATTTGTTCTATGGACTCGCCTAGTTTCATCTTGAATTCATCATATTTGTTGCAGGCAAGAGACAGCTTGTTCTCAATCATGACTTCAGATCCTAGACACAAGTCTCTTAGGGCTTCCCACATCTCTTTAGCAGTATCCAGATCTTGGATTTTGGCCAGATGTACCCCTTTAACTGTGCTGGATATGATCCCTTTAGCAAAGTCATCCACATGGGCTTCGTGGCGTTCCTCTGCAGTATATTTCCTTGGATCTTTAGGAACAGTCTGTGTAGTAACACCAGTTGAGTTGGTTACCGTCACTTCTTCAGTGATCTGTAGTGGGCCATCTTCGATAACTTTCCACATCAGATAGTGATGAGCTTTGAGTGCCATTTTAATTCTGAAGCTCCATTCTCTATATCCTTGGATGGAGAATTCTTCATAAGCTCTAACAACAGATGATTCCATAGCAGATAGTATGCACGTGAATGAAAATAGGTTTTCCTAGATCTATTCAAGTTGACCACGCAGGTGTTAACCTTGTGAAACAAAAAAAAACAATGGTCGTTTGAACCACTGCTCTGATACCACTGGTTGCTCCCGATAGAGCAAGGTTTGGTGTATGGGGGGGGGGGGAATACACCAAATACAAACTTTTCAGTTTACTTGGTTATTTATTAGAGAGTTCAAGCTATTCTTTAAATAA
>JAPKLX010001692.1:0-18728 GCA_026898415.1 Leonotis leonurus | reverse complement strand
ATAGAGTCCATCTTATTAACGACATGCAAAAGAGATCATCAGATCGTGGAGGTATTGGATTTAATGGAGTTGACAAAGGTCCACCTAAAGGAAACTTTGTCAAGGAAAAAGGGAAAGACAAGATAGTAAATCTCAACAACAATGCAAAACAGCCGCAAGCAATTTTGATCAAGGATCAAGGACAACAACAACAAAGGTTCACTACACAAGGAATTGGTTTTCAACAAAGAAAACCACCTGCTCAAGGGATCAATCAACCTGCACAAAAGGACATCCATCAGCGAGCTCCCCAGTCATTCAATCGGAGGCAACGATCTGCCCCTTACAAACAACCTGTTCCTAGAAAACAAGCTGTGTCAAATCAACAACCTGTCAAGAAGAAAGTTGTGTACATCGACTTTAGTGGGAAACAAGTCAGACCGTCACAAAATGTCACAATAATTAGATAAATTTGGGTTCCAAAAGGAACATTGTCTACTAACAAAGCACCCTCATTCAGTGGGGTAGCTAAATGAACTTTCATTGCAGGATAGGAGATCGATGAGAAGGAAACGCACAGCTCGGGGCGCAGATTGGATACTTGATAGTGGATGCTACAAACATATGACATACAACAAAGAATTGTTAATCAACTACAAGGAGTGCACTGGACCAATTGTTACCTTTGGAGGAAACTCAAAAGGATACACAAAGGGTTATGGTGACCTTCAAGTTGGTAACACTACTATTTTAAATGTATCGTATGTTGAAGGACTAAATCACAATCTATTCTCAATTAGCCAATTTTGTGCTAATAACAAGAGAGTAGAATTTACAGCTAACAAGTGTCTTGTCAAAAACATAGAAGGAGAAGAAATTCTTCTTACTGGGATTTTGCAGGACAGGTTATATATTGTACAATGGAACAATCAAAGTGAAACCTGTCTAGTGACAAAATCAATTTCAGAAACCAGCTGGCTGTGGCACAAACGATTGAGCCATTTGAACTTCAAGACAATCAACAAGCTGGTGAAGGACAATTTGGTTGAAGGTCTACCCAATCAAGTATTCGACAAAGACCATAAATGTGATGCTTGTCAAGCGGGAAAACAAACAAGAGCTTCATTCTCTACAAAGGCAGCCCACTCCACTTCAAGAATTCTAGAGCTCCTACATCTAGACCTTTTTGGACCTGTATCTCCATTAAGTGTTAACGGTAGAAAGTATACTCTTGTTGTTATTGATGATTTCTCTAGATTTACTTGGGTTATTTTTATGTTCAAGAAAAAGGAAACACTAGAGAAACTACCCGATCTCCTCAACAAACTTTCAAATCAAAAGGAGTCATCTATCATCACCATTCGATCTGATCGTGGAACCGAATTTATCAATCATATGATCAAAGAGTACTGCTCAAAGATGGGAATTCATCATCAAACTTCAGCAGCTCGAACACCTCAACAAAATGGGATTGTGGAGAGGCGCAACAGATCGCTCAAGGAGGCCGCTCGAACCATGCTGAATGAAATCAATCTCCCAAAGAAGTTCTGGGCAGAAGCAGTCAACACCGCCTGCTATACTCAAAATCGATCTGTTGTGACAAAACGTCATGGGAAAACTCCATACAAGCTATGGAACAACAGGAAGCCTCGAATCTCTTATTTTAAATCTTTTGGTTGCAAATGTCACATTCACAACAATGGGAAATCTCAATTAAAAACCTTTGACAGCAAAAGTGATCAAGGAATATTTTTAGGATATTCTGAAATCAGTAAAGCTTATAGGGTTTTTAATAAAAGAACTCTTGTTGTGGAAGTAACAATACATGTTGTTTTTGATGAAACTAATTTTGAAGTCTCAGGAAGAGACAACGTTTCTTCAAAGGATACTAACTCTCGCTCAACCTTGAGAAATTCCACAGATTGCTTAATCGATGATATTCTACTATGGAGTCCACGAAAAGATGAAGATGAAGAAACCAATAATCAACCTGCTGGAGAAAACTCACAGCAAGGGGGAACAGATGGACAACTCACTCATCTAGGGGGAACAAATGAAGGGGGAACTTCTCATGAACATTCTCAACCAACTGTTGATGAACAAAATACTCTTTCCCCTCCCTCAACTCAACAACCATTTGTTCAACAATTGGTAAATGAAGTATCAAACATTGATTTAAACTCTAACGATCTCTTTGATGCATCTTACATAGATCATCCGGAATTTGAAAATCAACCCGATGAGATAGAGGTCGAAATATCTGAAGAAGAAATGAAAAGGAGAAGAAAATGGGTAGACAGCCATCCATCTGATCTCATTGTTGGGAACCCAACAGATGGAGTTAAAACCAGACGCATGCATGGAGAAAGCGCGTTATTAAGCTGCTATCTTGCCCACACCGAACCAAAGGACATCGAAGAAGCATTGCAAAGTGCAGATTGGATCAATGTCATGCAAGAAGAATTGAATGAGTTCAAGAGAAATGATGTGTGGTACTTAGTGGATCGACCTCATCATCAAGGAGTTATTGGAGTCAAATGGATTTTCAAGAATAAAAGAGATGAAACTGGTGAAGTAGTAAGAAACAAGGCAAGGCTAGTCGCAAAGGGTTATTGTCAACAAGAAGGGATCGATTTTGATGAGACATTTGCTCCTGTTGCAAGACTAGAAGCCATCAGATTGTTTCTTGCCTATGCAGCTTTCCAACGCTTCAAAGTATTCCAGATGGACGTAAAGAGTGCATTTCTGAATGGAATTCTGGAAGAAGAAGTTTATTTGGAACAACCACCAGGGTTTGAAGTTGAAGATGAAAGCAAGGTGTACCGATTAGCAAAGGCAGTGTATGGACTAAAACAAGCTCCTCGAGCTTGGTATGAAACACTGTCCACATTTCCTACTTCAATCGGGATTCAAACGTGGATCAGTAGACAAGACATTGTTCACCATCAAAGTCCAAGACTATATCCTTTTAGTTCAAATTTATGTTGATGATATTATTTTTGGATCCAAATCTGAATTCCTTTGTAACAAATTTAGTAAGCTCATGCAGGACAAGTACAAGATGTCAATGATGGGAGAAATGAATTTCTTCCTAGGCTTACAAGTCAAGCAATCTGCTGATGGGATCCTAATTAATCAATCCAAATACATTAACGATCTCATCACAAAATTTGGAGTTAAAGATTGCAAACCAGGAAAAATACCAATGCAAACCAATGGGCAGATTGGCCCTGATGTACTCGGGAAAGCTATAGATGTAAAATTGTATCGTGGTATTATCGGATCACTTTTGTATCTAACTGCTAGTCGACCTGATATTACTTTTGCAGTTGGTGTTTGTGCTAGGTATCAAGCAAGTCCAAGGGAATCTCACTTGGAAGCAGCCAAACGAATATTGCGTTATCTCAAAGGGACCATAGAAATAGGATTATGGTATCCATGTGATGATAATTTTGAATTAACTGGTTACTCTGATTCTGATTATGCAGGTTGCAAGCTTGATAGAAAATCCACATCTGGGACTTGTCAGTTTCTTGGAAACAAGCTCATCTCGTGGTTCTCTAAAAAGCAAACTTCGGTTGCAACCTCAACTACAGAAGCAGAGTACATGGCTGCAGGGAGTTGCACAGCACAAATCTTGTGGATCAAACAACAACTAAAAGATTATGAAGTATACTTGGATAGCGTGCCAATATTTTGTGATAGCTCGAGCGCAATTGCCATCACGCAAAATCCTATCCTTCACACTCGCTGCAAACATGTTGATGTTCGTCATCACTTTATACGTGACCATGTTGAAAAGAAGAACATCAAGATAGAGAAAATTCACACGGATGTGCAGCGAGCTGATGTTCTCACAAAAGCATTACCTGAAGACAGATTCAAAATGCTATGTGGAAAATTGGGGTTAATAAACTTTGAAATTGGTACGAGTGTTGATAACAGCTAGCTGGTAGTAAAAAGCAATCTGTTATCACACCTCTAAATCTAGCTCCTCAGCTACTAAGTTATAATGCGTAGTTAAAACAGTGCTTAACTTCAAATCAAACTGCTTAATTTTGTGTATTATCAGCTATCTGCTCAAATTAATTGCACACAGCAGATCGATCAAAGAAGAAAACGATCTGCTCCTAACAGATCGTTGCGCAGCAAATAACGATCTGCTCCCCATAACAGCTAGCTACAAATATGAATATCAGCAGCCTGCTGCCAAAAAATCAAGATAGAGCAGATCGTCATAGTCCTACAACGATCTGCTAGTGCATTAATTAAGGGGGAATCAACAGTCAAGGGGGAATCCAACTCATTTATTTCTCCGACTATTGAATTATTTAATTCTAATGATTGCTAATAAATATAATTGATTTTCTAGATATTTCAAGCGCCTGCACGTCAGAAAAAGTGACGATTGAAGCACCAGACATTTAATGTTGCAGTCCTCGATTCGTGTATCGAGACGATGATGTGACATACACATACAAGAATTCAATGGCGTATAAAATTCACTCATTTTTGGGCGGCAAATAATTAAACAAGGGAGTAATCTCAACCATTATTTGATATTACTTTAATATGCCTCAATCTGAACCGTTTATTATTAGCTTATTTATAGGGGATCGTTTGACTGTTCATCTCACACTTAAAATATTTCCCTCTCATAAAGCCCTAAAACCGCCATTGTTGTGCTCGCACCTTCATACTAAGCTTTTCTGCAACCTAATAGTTTTTCAAAATTCTTGATTCTGCTTCAAAATGTCTGCTTCCGAAGCAAGCTCTTCATCATCTCAAACAAAACCGATTACAATATCAGAGATGCTTCATACTATAGAGGCTAAATTAACACCGGAGCCTCGTGCTGTACTAGAACATCATGGGTTTAGAGCCTTAGATGTCCTATTTAGCAAAATCATGGCTTGCAAAGGTTACAAACCTTGAAAATAATGATTTGTATTTTATCGGTTCTTATGCTTACTATGCTTTTTCACACGTATTCTGATTCTCTGTGTTCTTAATGTTCTGTGTGAAATTATTTTAACTCTCATACTAAAGTCCCTCTACTCGTTACTGATTATCAAAATCTATTTTCATAATGCTTACCGTTAATGCTTCCTTGTAGGGTTTCATAAGATAATCACCACGGAACCAGATTATTTCCTCCCCAGACAAATTGCATTATTCTATTGTTCGTGGGTGGTTGATGATGGCGATGAATATACAGTCAAAATCCCGGTTGGAAAGACGAAGGAAGACAACATATGAACAACTGTGATTGAAATGATTCTTCAAACTTATCACTTGGAGGATGAAGGAGATATGATTGAAGAAATTATGGACGCACAAATTCAAAGTACCCTTGATATCATACTGGCTCAACCTTTTCAATGGACTGGAAAAGCATTTAATCGATCGTTGATGCTGCCCAGTTATCGCATTCTTCTTGATTTTGTACAAAAGGTGTTCCTTGGACACCAAGGTACTTTTGACTCTGTGGCAGCTGGAAAACTAAAGGTCATGACTGCGGTTCTCTTCAATCTCAAGGTTAATTGGGCCAGATCGCTGCTAAAACTCATAGTTGATGAAGAACAGCAGATCGATATACGCCTCGACAGCTCAGGAAATTGCACAAGGTTAAATGTTAAACGACCTCTTCGACTCTCCACCAAACTAAGTGTCCTCATTACTGGGTTCTTCCAGAAAGACAAATGGCACAAGTCAGTTGATTTTAGCAAAGACTGGGTGCTGCCAAGAACCAGACATCAGATTGAAATGTCGCTAGGCATTGCTTCCCAAATTTTCTTGAAAGTCGCAGATGATAAGTTAAAACGAGAACTTATCCGCATGGGTAAATCAAATCCAGAGTGGATTATCCCAACAAAGAAGCCAGTGACAGTTGGTGAAGCCGCTGCTGCTCAAGAAGTGATTAAGGAACGTGTTAAGAGAAAGGCAGCTGGTAGCCCCAATCCAGCTGCTGGTGCCAAAGGAACAAAGAAGCCAAGGAAAGTTAAGAGCAAACCCACTGCTCGAAATTTGGAAGAGGAATTGGAAGCAACCACGGTTAAAGCAAAAGAACCATCTGCTCTCGATCTAAATGAAGCTGATGTTGAACTCAACATACACGAGCAGCCAGTTGATGATATTGTTGAACGTTTAAAGGGTGCACAATTACTATTCAAACAGCTGCAGGACAAGGCAACTGAGACTGTGATCAAGTTGATGCCTGGAATCAAACTTACTCCAGCCACATTTGAGATGGCTCAAAGGTTTCAAAATTATCTGGAAATAAGAGATTGCAAGTTCTACATATTGGAAGCTATCTTATTGCTCTTCTCAATCAGCGAGCTGAAAGCAGAGGAAAGCAAATTGCAAACATATTTTGGGTTTCTTGACGTGCCAGATGCAAGGCAGTACTTCCGCACTTATATTCTGACAAAAATGAAAGAAGAAGCTGCTACCCTTGAAATCGATCTCGCTCCTTATTATGAGAAGGAAAATGACTTGTACACATTCGCGGTAGATCTGCAATCGGGTGATTTTGATGAGATATTTAATTTTGAGGAGAAACCTGCTGAGAAACAACTGGGTGACACACCAACATCTGCTCCCGCTGATAAATTTGAAAAGGCGGAACCATCTGCTCCAATGGAGGAAGCAACATCAATTTTGGAACCATCTGCCGCACAATCTGTTGAACAAGCTGTCGATAAAGACTTGGAAGAGATCTATACTCACAACACCGCTCCAGATGGTTTCCAAATGCACACGTTGGAAGAATTACTATCTTCAAATCTCAACGCACACATGACAGCAGATCAAGTTAGCACACTTATTCATGAGAGGATAAATAATCGATCTGCTGCATTGGCAAATTTTGTGTTCTCCGCTGCTGAGCGCGCCTTGCAAACTGCTGACAAAAATGTCCAGCTCGCTCACTCTAAACTCTCTGAAGAGTTGCATAAAGACTTGGACAGTGACCGAGCAGTTTTTGACAAATACAAGGAAGACACCAACAACAAGATTGCGGCGCTTCAAGAAGAAGCCAAAACTTTTGAAGATAAGATGCATGCCGCTGGTAACAAGATGGTGGAGGAAGTGAAGAAGCACGTGGAGGGCCAATATGCTGACATGGAGAAAACCACGATTCCAAATGTGGTTAAGAGTGCGCTGCCTGCTGTACTTAAAGCCCAGCTGCCCGAGGCATTGAAGGAGGAAGATGTTGCCTCTGGAAACGAAATTTTCTTGATCAATAAGACTATAACTGACATGAAAGTGGCTCACATCGCGCTGGCTGTTGAATTTGGCTCTCACGTCAAGAATTCTAGTAAACAATTCCATGAAATTAATGGAAATATTTCTGCTTTCCTGCAATACAAAGAAGATTCTGATGCTCGTTTCAAAGCTCTCCAAGACGAGCTATCCTCCCTTCGACTTATTATCTCAAAAGACTTCATTGATGATGTCGAAAAGGGGGAAGGGAAAAAGAAAGCTCAGCCCGCTGCTCCCCAAATCAAAAAGAAACAAGCTGCAAAGAAGAAGTTAACTGCGAAACAAATTGCTGAAGCTAAACAGCTGCAGAAGGAGAATGAAGAAAAGCGCAAGGAAGAAGAAAAGAAAGCTGCTGCCAAGAGAAAAGGAAAGGAGATCATGACTGAAGAAGCTGAGAATGAGGAAATGTTTCTAGATGGGTGCACAGCTGAGCAGATAGCTGACCCAGAATTCAAAAAACTGTGGAGGGCGGAGAAACAAAGACAAGCGATGACTGGTGCCCAAGATGAAAAAGCTGAATCATCAGAAGAAGAAATTGAGCCAACAAACCCAATGTTCAAATTTTTTGAAAAATACCAGCTCACTGAACCCCAAAATCTTACCTGGCTACACTCGAAGAAGGCCGCACAATGGAACAAACTGGTCAAGGAATTCATAATGCAGCATTATTACTTGATGGACCAGGATGTTCAAGGTGGGTCAGTAGACGAGCTGTTTAGAGAATTCCTCGCACAACACAAAAATCAAACTTTTGTGGAATATCTCTACAGACAATCTGCTATGCAAAATCATCCTCTCACTGCACCAAGAAAAACAACATTGCTATATCCAAGGATCCCTGGAACAACCGATGTGGATCACACTGCAGTGCTAAATGCCATAAATCGATCTGCACAGCAAATGGGCTACCCCATTGATTTTAAAAACAAGGACTATCGAAGAATCTTCAATGGTATTTATGCAAGTTTTGGCGTGCCTTCTGAACTAAGGCAACGAGAAATGGTTGAAAGAAGGAGACAGCAGCTAGCTGAACAGCAAAGAAGACAATCTCAATCCTAAAATCTCTTTTTGATTTTTGCAGCAATCTGCTCCACTTATGTAATCTGTAATCTTGCTTGATCAATGAAGTATGTTTATTTTTGAAAAACAACCTGATGACAATATCTCGTTGTCCAGGCAATGTTTTATGCTTGCCATTTTCATTATGTTCCTTAACTATCTTCATTGGTTACATGTTTTTAAAAAAAGAAAGTTTTTATGTAGGTTTCGACATCATCAAAAAGGGGGAAATTGTTGGGAACCCCATAAATTTATGTGTTTTGATGATGTTCCTCGAAACTACTTGATAATGTTGAAACCAAACATTCATTGTCATCTATTAAGGTTCATCAAAGCGCAAAAGAAGCAGATCGTTTTGTTAAAAGAAAATAACGATCTTTCTTATAGATAACCTGGATAGAATGATTGTTATTATTGCAAGCGTTTATTCACTATGTAAGACAGCTCGATTAAAAAGAGAGCAGATCGTTTTCCAAGAAATTAACGATCTGCCTCCTGTAATTGCAGCGAGCTGTCATTCCATCTTGCTTGTTTTGGTTTCATCTTTTAGATTATGTTTTAAACAGATCACAATTGTAAAAGTAGCTTGAAGTCTCAAGCTTACTTATATCGATCTGATTCTCTAGTTTAGAGTTCAAGTTTTCAAACGGTACAAAATAAGCTTGTAATCTACAAGTTATTTTGGCAGCTCATCATGAAAGAAGGAACAGCCCGCTGCTTGCTTTTCTCAACAAGGTCGTTCTCAAGACAATACAAGAGGATGAAGCAGCGCGCTAAAGAGAAGTATAACCAACTGGTCTATTCAGCAACAGATCGTTTATTTCCATAAACGACCTTATCATCTCAACATTTATAGGGCAGATCGTTTGATTCTATAAACGATCTGGTTGCTTCAAGTTAAAGAAGAATGAGATGAAGCTTCAACATAAAAGTCAGCGAGCTGCTATAACATTAAAATCAAGCTGCTCCTCACGGTAACTACGGTGGACTGCCGGCATACCTAAATCTGTCACAAGTCAACCACTCCTTGTATTGTCACATCAACAGCATGCTTTAAGGAATGAAGTACAAGAATATCAAAATCTTGTACAGTGAATCATTCCCAGTATGGCAATACATTGGGAAATCTCATGAAAGGTGGTAACCACTCTCATTTTGACAGCGCGTGTTTCAACAACACTACCATGCATTTAATGCAGTCATTAATGCAATGAAGAAGGACTTCTTCTTCTCCAACGGATAGTTTCTTCAAAGAGGCTATATATACCACCTTCTCTTCCAGAAACGAATACGAGAATTCAAGCGAAAAAAACTGCCATTACTCTACTCAAATTACTTCAAGCTTTCAACGTTCAAAGCACTCCAAAATCAAGAATTCTCTTGAGTGTTTACAGTTCTTGAAGTTATTATTTTCTGGAAATTTGTTTGTTTCAAAACCCAAAGTTAGGATCTAGTTTTGATCCAGTTATATTCCTAGATTGTAGTTTTCAATCTTAGAAAGAAGAAGTGTAATCACAAGTATTTATCTAGATTTGATAAAGCTTGTGGCTCGTACTCAACGAGTAAAAAGAAAGGAGACTTTAGTTGATTTCGATCTAGTTTTGATCGAGTCGTGGACGTAGGGAAGTTTATCCCGAACCACGTTAACTCTTGTGTTCTTTACTTTCTGTTTTTCTTCTCCATCATCTTCTTCATACTCATACATATAAATCTGGGTTCTTAAATACTTCAAGAAAGAAAACGTTTTCATCTTAAAAAGAGCATTAACCACCAACTTCCGCACACAACTTTAATCAAGTTTAAATCTGTGTTTGTGTCTCTTGATTATTGTTATTCACATATAAGGTATTATTTGTGTGAGACTTAATCTTCCTGATAAGAAGATTTATCTTACTACTTCAAGCTATCTTAAGTTGTTAAGAGTGCTAAAGCCTTATACTTAAGTATTAAACAAGAAAACCTATAAAGTTTTGAATTGGTGTATTCCCCCCCCATACACCAATCTAGCTCTTTCGGGACCAACAAGTGGTATCAGAGCAGTGGTTCATTTTGACCATTGTTTCTAATTAACAAGAGATTATCTCTGTGTGGTCATCTTGAGTAGATCTTGAAAACGTTTTCACAGCATATTGCACTTGCATTTATTTAATCATCTACCTTGAAGTTATGGAAGGACAGATGATACGTGCTTGTGAGGATTTTTCCAATGCTGGATATGAAGACTGGAGTTTCAGAATTGAGATGTGTTTACGAGCACAACATATCAAAATGTGGAAGGTCATTACTGATGGACCCATCAAAATTATGAACAAGGGAAGTGCTGAGATAAAAGATGGAACCGGTCCAACTCCTTCACTGGTCATAGTAGAAAAGGAGAAGACCATTGACGAATACACTGTTGAAGAAAGAAAAGAAGCCGGACTCGATGACTTCGCCAAAGGTCTAATTTCAAGTACAGTAAGAGGCATATACTTGGCCAAAATCAGACATCTTCAAACTGCAAAGGAGATGTGGGATGTACTCAAAGAGATTAGCCGTGGGTCAGACATCATCCAAGAAAACAAGCTGTCTATCGCTTGTAACAAATTTGAAGAATTCAAAATGATGTCTGGAGAGACAATAGCTCAAATGAAGAACCGGTTCACTGAAGTATTGATTGAAATAGCCATCATCGACAAAAACAAGTATTCTCAAAGAGAGAAAAACTTGAAGGTCATTCGTGCTCTACCAGCTACCTGGGAAATCTACTCAGCCATGCATCCCATGATGCCAGAGTTTAACTCTCTTACCACTGATTCTCTATTTGATTTACTAACGGGCAATGAATACGAAATCAATCGTATTCATGGCCATTCTAATTCTTCCTCTAGTAAACCCTCTGCTGCAGGAATGAAAGAAAAAGATATTGCATTCAAGGCCAAGCTAAAGGAAAGGGAGGTTGAAAAGAAGTCCCCCCCAATCGTGATAGTAAAAGAAGCATCTAGCTCAGACGATGAAAACTATCCCACCAAAAACTACTTCGAAGAGTACTCACTCATGGCTCAAAGATTCCAAAAGATGGAGCTTAGGGCTAATAGATATAAACGCCTCTACAAAGATAACAACAGAAACTTCAAAGGAAGAGATCGATCCGAAGATCGACCTGAGAAAAGGAATGAGGTAAAATCCACCTCATATGTTAAGGCTGACTTATCTGAATTTTCCTGCTTCAAATGTGGTAGGAAAGGACATTTCAAAACGGACTGTCCCGATATCTCCAAGGCAGAAAGAGAAGAGCTTAGAAGTAAAAGAGACAAGAAGCTTAGAGAACAACGCAAAGCCATGCTTGCTGAAGAACAAGCTGCTCCAAGCACATTAACAGATAGCTCATCCGAAAACGATGAAGCTTTCATCGCCAAAGAGGATGAAGAATGGGATGTATGTCTAATGGGTCATGACAACGGACTTGACAACAATGAGGTAGAAAATATTTGCCCTTCTCCTATTTCTAACTCACCTTTATATGATTCTGGTGACGAAGAAGAGATAGATGAAGAAGGTGAAGACGATTTGTCCATCAAAGATTTTAACAAACTCATGGAAGATCATGCAAGATTGAACAAGATGTTCAAACATGCCATAAAGGAAAATGGAAGAATGGCTAACACTATTCAAGAAATGAAGAAAGTAAGTGCTTCATTTAACGATAGAGAAAAGGCAATGCTCCTGCAAATCAAGAACAAAAATGAAGAAGTTTACGCTCTCACTGCCAAAATTTCTGACCTAATGGGAAGAGAATCCTCAGCCAACAATAAGATGGAAAATTTGAATGCAATGCTCAATTATTACATTCACAAAAAGTCATATAGAGTCCATCTTATTAACGACATGCAAAAGAGATCATCAGATCGTGGAGGTATTGGATTTAATGGAGTTGACAAAGGTCCACCTAAAGGAAACTTTGTCAAGGAAAAAGGGAAAGACAAGATAGTAAATCTCAACAACAATGCAAAACAGCCGCAAGCAATTTTGATCAAGGATCAAGGACAACAACAACAAAGGTTCACTACACAAGGAATTGGTTTTCAACAAAGAAAACCACCTGCTCAAGGGATCAATCAACCTGCACAAAAGGACATCCATCAGCGAGCTCCCCAGTCATTCAATCGGAGGCAACGATCTGCCCCTTACAAACAACCTGTTCCTAGAAAACAAGCTGTGTCAAATCAACAACCTGTCAAGAAGAAAGTTGTGTACATCGACTTTAGTGGGAAACAAGTCAGACCGTCACAAAATGTCACAATAATTAGATAAATTTGGGTTCCAAAAGGAACATTGTCTACTAACAAAGCACCCTCATTCAGTGGGGTAGCTAAATGAACTTTCATTGCAGGATAGGAGATCGATGAGAAGGAAACGCACAGCTCGGGGCGCAGATTGGATACTTGATAGTGGATGCTACAAACATATGACATACAACAAAGAATTGTTAATCAACTACAAGGAGTGCACTGGACCAATTGTTACCTTTGGAGGAAACTCAAAAGGATACACAAAGGGTTATGGTGACCTTCAAGTTGGTAACACTACTATTTTAAATGTATCGTATGTTGAAGGACTAAATCACAATCTATTCTCAATTAGCCAATTTTGTGCTAATAACAAGAGAGTAGAATTTACAGCTAACAAGTGTCTTGTCAAAAACATAGAAGGAGAAGAAATTCTTCTTACTGGGATTTTGCAGGACAGGTTATATATTGTACAATGGAACAATCAAAGTGAAACCTGTCTAGTGACAAAATCAATTTCAGAAACCAGCTGGCTGTGGCACAAACGATTGAGCCATTTGAACTTCAAGACAATCAACAAGCTGGTGAAGGACAATTTGGTTGAAGGTCTACCCAATCAAGTATTCGACAAAGACCATAAATGTGATGCTTGTCAAGCGGGAAAACAAACAAGAGCTTCATTCTCTACAAAGGCAGCCCACTCCACTTCAAGAATTCTAGAGCTCCTACATCTAGACCTTTTTGGACCTGTATCTCCATTAAGTGTTAACGGTAGAAAGTATACTCTTGTTGTTATTGATGATTTCTCTAGATTTACTTGGGTTATTTTTATGTTCAAGAAAAAGGAAACACTAGAGAAACTACCCGATCTCCTCAACAAACTTTCAAATCAAAAGGAGTCATCTATCATCACCATTCGATCTGATCGTGGAACCGAATTTATCAATCATATGATCAAAGAGTACTGCTCAAAGATGGGAATTCATCATCAAACTTCAGCAGCTCGAACACCTCAACAAAATGGGATTGTGGAGAGGCGCAACAGATCGCTCAAGGAGGCCGCTCGAACCATGCTGAATGAAATCAATCTCCCAAAGAAGTTCTGGGCAGAAGCAGTCAACACCGCCTGCTATACTCAAAATCGATCTGTTGTGACAAAACGTCATGGGAAAACTCCATACAAGCTATGGAACAACAGGAAGCCTCGAATCTCTTATTTTAAATCTTTTGGTTGCAAATGTCACATTCACAACAATGGGAAATCTCAATTAAAAACCTTTGACAGCAAAAGTGATCAAGGAATATTTTTAGGATATTCTGAAATCAGTAAAGCTTATAGGGTTTTTAATAAAAGAACTCTTGTTGTGGAAGTAACAATACATGTTGTTTTTGATGAAACTAATTTTGAAGTCTCAGGAAGAGACAACGTTTCTTCAAAGGATACTAACTCTCGCTCAACCTTGAGAAATTCCACAGATTGCTTAATCGATGATATTCTACTATGGAGTCCACGAAAAGATGAAGATGAAGAAACCAATAATCAACCTGCTGGAGAAAACTCACAGCAAGGGGGAACAGATGGACAACTCACTCATCTAGGGGGAACAAATGAAGGGGGAACTTCTCATGAACATTCTCAACCAACTGTTGATGAACAAAATACTCTTTCCCCTCCCTCAACTCAACAACCATTTGTTCAACAATTGGTAAATGAAGTATCAAACATTGATTTAAACTCTAACGATCTCTTTGATGCATCTTACATAGATCATCCGGAATTTGAAAATCAACCCGATGAGATAGAGGTCGAAATATCTGAAGAAGAAATGAAAAGGAGAAGAAAATGGGTAGACAGCCATCCATCTGATCTCATTGTTGGGAACCCAACAGATGGAGTTAAAACCAGACGCATGCATGGAGAAAGCGCGTTATTAAGCTGCTATCTTGCCCACACCGAACCAAAGGACATCGAAGAAGCATTGCAAAGTGCAGATTGGATCAATGTCATGCAAGAAGAATTGAATGAGTTCAAGAGAAATGATGTGTGGTACTTAGTGGATCGACCTCATCATCAAGGAGTTATTGGAGTCAAATGGATTTTCAAGAATAAAAGAGATGAAACTGGTGAAGTAGTAAGAAACAAGGCAAGGCTAGTCGCAAAGGGTTATTGTCAACAAGAAGGGATCGATTTTGATGAGACATTTGCTCCTGTTGCAAGACTAGAAGCCATCAGATTGTTTCTTGCCTATGCAGCTTTCCAACGCTTCAAAGTATTCCAGATGGACGTAAAGAGTGCATTTCTGAATGGAATTCTGGAAGAAGAAGTTTATTTGGAACAACCACCAGGGTTTGAAGTTGAAGATGAAAGCAAGGTGTACCGATTAGCAAAGGCAGTGTATGGACTAAAACAAGCTCCTCGAGCTTGGTATGAAACACTGTCCACATTTCCTACTTCAATCGGGATTCAAACGTGGATCAGTAGACAAGACATTGTTCACCATCAAAGTCCAAGACTATATCCTTTTAGTTCAAATTTATGTTGATGATATTATTTTTGGATCCAAATCTGAATTCCTTTGTAACAAATTTAGTAAGCTCATGCAGGACAAGTACAAGATGTCAATGATGGGAGAAATGAATTTCTTCCTAGGCTTACAAGTCAAGCAATCTGCTGATGGGATCCTAATTAATCAATCCAAATACATTAACGATCTCATCACAAAATTTGGAGTTAAAGATTGCAAACCAGGAAAAATACCAATGCAAACCAATGGGCAGATTGGCCCTGATGTACTCGGGAAAGCTATAGATGTAAAATTGTATCGTGGTATTATCGGATCACTTTTGTATCTAACTGCTAGTCGACCTGATATTACTTTTGCAGTTGGTGTTTGTGCTAGGTATCAAGCAAGTCCAAGGGAATCTCACTTGGAAGCAGCCAAACGAATATTGCGTTATCTCAAAGGGACCATAGAAATAGGATTATGGTATCCATGTGATGATAATTTTGAATTAACTGGTTACTCTGATTCTGATTATGCAGGTTGCAAGCTTGATAGAAAATCCACATCTGGGACTTGTCAGTTTCTTGGAAACAAGCTCATCTCGTGGTTCTCTAAAAAGCAAACTTCGGTTGCAACCTCAACTACAGAAGCAGAGTACATGGCTGCAGGGAGTTGCACAGCACAAATCTTGTGGATCAAACAACAACTAAAAGATTATGAAGTATACTTGGATAGCGTGCCAATATTTTGTGATAGCTCGAGCGCAATTGCCATCACGCAAAATCCTATCCTTCACACTCGCTGCAAACATGTTGATGTTCGTCATCACTTTATACGTGACCATGTTGAAAAGAAGAACATCAAGATAGAGAAAATTCACACGGATGTGCAGCGAGCTGATGTTCTCACAAAAGCATTACCTGAAGACAGATTCAAAATGCTATGTGGAAAATTGGGGTTAATAAACTTTGAAATTGGTACGAGTGTTGATAACAGCTAGCTGGTAGTAAAAAGCAATCTGTTATCACACCTCTAAATCTAGCTCCTCAGCTACTAAGTTATAATGCGTAGTTAAAACAGTGCTTAACTTCAAATCAAACTGCTTAATTTTGTGTATTATCAGCTATCTGCTCAAATTAATTGCACACAGCAGATCGATCAAAGAAGAAAACGATCTGCTCCTAACAGATCGTTGCGCAGCAAATAACGATCTGCTCCCCATAACAGCTAGCTACAAATATGAATATCAGCAGCCTGCTGCCAAAAAATCAAGATAGAGCAGATCGTCATAGTCCTACAACGATCTGCTAGTGCATTAATTAAGGGGGAATCAACAGTCAAGGGGGAATCCAACTCATTTATTTCTCCGACTATTGAATTATTTAATTCTAATGATTGCTAATAAATATAATTGATTTTCTAGATATTTCAAGCGCCTGCACGTCAGAAAAAGTGACGATTGAAGCACCAGACATTTAATGTTGCAGTCCTCGATTCGTGTATCGAGACGATGATGTGACATACACATACAAGAATTCAATGGCGTATAAAATTCACTCATTTTTGGGCGGCAAATAATTAAACAAGGGAGTAATCTCAACCATTATTTGATATTACTTTAATATGCCTCAATCTGAACCGTTTATTATTAGCTTATTTATAGGGGATCGTTTGACTGTTCATCTCACACTTAAAATATTTCCCTCTCATAAAGCCCTAAAACCGCCATTGTTGTGCTCGCACCTTCATACTAAGCTTTTCTGCAACCTAATAGTTTTTCAAAATTCTTGATTCTGCTTCAAAATGTCTGCTTCCGAAGCAAGCTCTTCATCATCTCAAACAAAACCGATTACAATATCAGAGATGCTTCATACTATAGAGGCTAAATTAACACCGGAGCCTCGTGCTGTACTAGAACATCATGGGTTTAGAGCCTTAGATGTCCTATTTAGCAAAATCATGGCTTGCAAAGGTTACAAACCTTGAAAATAATGATTTGTATTTTATCGGTTCTTATGCTTACTATGCTTTTTCACACGTATTCTGATTCTCTGTGTTCTTAATGTTCTGTGTGAAATTATTTTAACTCTCATACTAAAGTCCCTCTACTCGTTACTGATTATCAAAATCTATTTTCATAATGCTTACCGTTAATGCTTCCTTGTAGGGTTTCATAAGATAATCACCACGGAACCAGATTATTTCCTCCCCAGACAAATTGCATTATTCTATTGTTCGTGGGTGGTTGATGATGGCGATGAATATACAGTCAAAATCCCGGTTGGAAAGACGAAGGAAGACAACATATGAACAACTGTGATTGAAATGATTCTTCAAACTTATCACTTGGAGGATGAAGGAGATATGATTGAAGAAATTATGGACGCACAAATTCAAAGTACCCTTGATATCATACTGGCTCAACCTTTTCAATGGACTGGAAAAGCATTTAATCGATCGTTGATGCTGCCCAGTTATCGCATTCTTCTTGATTTTGTACAAAAGGTGTTCCTTGGACACCAAGGTACTTTTGACTCTGTGGCAGCTGGAAAACTAAAGGTCATGACTGCGGTTCTCTTCAATCTCAAGGTTAATTGGGCCAGATCGCTGCTAAAACTCATAGTTGATGAAGAACAGCAGATCGATATACGCCTCGACAGCTCAGGAAATTGCACAAGGTTAAATGTTAAACGACCTCTTCGACTCTCCACCAAACTAAGTGTCCTCATTACTGGGTTCTTCCAGAAAGACAAATGGCACAAGTCAGTTGATTTTAGCAAAGACTGGGTGCTGCCAAGAACCAGACATCAGATTGAAATGTCGCTAGGCATTGCTTCCCAAATTTTCTTGAAAGTCGCAGATGATAAGTTAAAACGAGAACTTATCCGCATGGGTAAATCAAATCCAGAGTGGATTATCCCAACAAAGAAGCCAGTGACAGTTGGTGAAGCCGCTGCTGCTCAAGAAGTGATTAAGGAACGTGTTAAGAGAAAGGCAGCTGGTAGCCCCAATCCAGCTGCTGGTGCCAAAGGAACAAAGAAGCCAAGGAAAGTTAAGAGCAAACCCACTGCTCGAAATTTGGAAGAGGAATTGGAAGCAACCACGGTTAAAGCAAAAGAACCATCTGCTCTCGATCTAAATGAAGCTGATGTTGAACTCAACATACACGAGCAGCCAGTTGATGATATTGTTGAACGTTTAAAGGGTGCACAATTACTATTCAAACAGCTGCAGGACAAGGCAACTGAGACTGTGATCAAGTTGATGCCTGGAATCAAACTTACTCCAGCCACATTTGAGATGGCTCAAAGGTTTCAAAATTATCTGGAAATAAGAGATTGCAAGTTCTACATATTGGAAGCTATCTTATTGCTCTTCTCAATCAGCGAGCTGAAAGCAGAGGAAAGCAAATTGCAAACATATTTTGGGTTTCTTGACGTGCCAGATGCAAGGCAGTACTTCCGCACTTATATTCTGACAAAAATGAAAGAAGAAGCTGCTACCCTTGAAATCGATCTCGCTCCTTATTATGAGAAGGAAAATGACTTGTACACATTCGCGGTAGATCTGCAATCGGGTGATTTTGATGAGATATTTAATTTTGAGGAGAAACCTGCTGAGAAACAACTGGGTGACACACCAACATCTGCTCCCG
>JAPKLX010002583.1:0-12611 GCA_026898415.1 Leonotis leonurus | reverse complement strand
GCATCATTCTCTCTCATGTCACATCAAAACCCTAGACAAACCCTACTACTTCTTTACCATATCCGCACTTCTTCCAAGATTGATACACTTACTTGATCTTGCATAACACAACATATCTCCCATCCAAAAACCCTAACTCATAAACCCTCATTTTTCTCTCCAGTTCATCTTCCCGTTTCTCAACAATGGCGTCTCCACCCACTCCTGATGTCACCGCCTTACTTCAAGCTCTCATTGCCGCTAACCCTTCACTCCTCCAGTCACTCCAACCATCCATAGCTCCACCGGCAGTCACGGTGCCGCCAATTTCAGTTAGTATTCCGCCTATTGCGGTGGAACCCACTACCCCCGTCACTGGTTCGATTGCTGACACTGTTACTACTCCGCCGCTCTTTGACGCTCCTGTTCAGGATTCAGTTTCTCCAGCGCTCGAGACTCCTATCGTCGCGGTGGTTGAACCATCACTTCCCCCCGTTTCCACTATAGCTCTCATCGAGGAACCTGTTCTTGAGTTTTCTCCGTCAAAATCCCCATCTCTGACGCCTACTCCCCCGGCTCGCAGACCCGCTACACGGGGTTCTACTCACACCACTCTTTCCAGGAAATCCAAGAATCCAGTGCCTACAGTAGTTGTTCCTGATGATAGTGACGATGAGGTCTCTTCGGCTCCCAAGCGCCCTCGTCTGAATTCTCCGGTTGTCAAGATTGAACCAACCTCCCCTGCAACAGCCACGGTGAAGGGCAAAGAAAAGGTCCCTGACGTTTCTGACGACGAGGTCCTCCCACTAGATGTTGAGAAGGCCCTCAACCTTCAGTTCTATGATACAACTGCCGCTATCAATTGGACGCGTATCAAGACTCTACCCTGTGCCTGTGAACGCACGGCTGACGAGTCCAGTTTCGATGAATACAACCTTCTGTCCTTCTTCCACGCGCGGGGTTTGTTGGGTACCATTTTCGACCTCCCTGATTATGTTAAGACTACTGTTCGGCATTTTTACTGTAATCTTCATAGTTCATTTGGTGATCGCTCCTCTGTCACCTTTGGGAAGATTTATTTGTACAACTGCATCTATGACTTTTCGGCAGAAAGCATCAACTCTGCCCTAGGGTTGCCAAGTGTGGAGGGAGAAGTAGTCTCTGATCTGGCTGAGGTTGCTCGAGAAATTACCGGCGGGAAACGATCCAAGTGGGCCCAGCCAATGAAGTCTTCATGGCTGACCCATCTCTACTCGGACTTACACCGGGTCTTAACTTACAATTGGATTGTTTCCTCCAACACAACTGTCGTTACTCAGCAGCACGGAGTCCTGCTCTATCTTGTGGGGCGTCACAAACCCCTCAACCTAGGGCGTATTATCTTTGATCAATTTGCTGCCCTCTCTTCCAAAGCTCAACTTTCGTCTCTGCCCTTTCCCTCTCTTATCTGCAGGGTGCTGGCTCATCAGGGATTCACGTCGGTCACCAGGAGTCAGGGAGCGGATCCGGTTCCAGTCTATACCATCCATCCTTCTTTGTTTAGCAAGAGTAAGGTGGCGGATCTTCCCTGGACAAATCCCGCTGCTCCTGTCTCTTCCTCTGGAGTTCTGTTGCCGACCCAGACATTCCAGGAGTTGATAGGTGTTCTCTCTTCCTTGGCTGGCCTTGTTCCGTCCCTCCAGGCGTGCCTCTCTTCCCAACAAGGGGGAGACCATCAAGGTGCCGCCACATCCGCCGCAGCCGCAGCCGAAGTTGGAGACGAAGAAGAGGACGAGGGTGCAGATGCAGAGGAGGCGGGTGATGAAATTTGAATGATTATTAGTGAACCATTTGATCAGGAGAAGGGGAGAAGGGGAAAAACAAACAATTTATTTTTATGTGTTGGATGACAGATGACACTCTTATTTTCTTTTTGTGGATGAATTTTACTTTCTTTTTTGTGGATGATTGTGGATGATTTTGGCAGCACCTATTTTTGAATGCCATGGTGTTTGGTTGCTGCTTATCTGATATGTGATGTTATTATCTTGGAATGTTATGTTTGCTGGTTGTTTGAAGTTATTGTTGCAGGCATAAACATAGGGGGAGCTTCAAAGAAGAAGGTGTTGTGAAGAAGGCACAAAAACAGGGGGAGTTTGTTAGGTACTTTATTCTATTATTCCTTATGTTGAACCTAACATGTGTGTTTTTGTGTTCTTCACAGGTTAGATGTTGATCTCGCTGTTATGCTCAACACCGAGTTGCCACGTGGATGTTGACTTGGTGTAGGAGTGAGAATGCACGAAGAACTGAGTTGACCGAGTCATAAGGAGAAGACCGAGTAGTAGAAGGCAGTTGAGAGTTTGACGTTTTTAGTGGAGTTCTGTTTCCATGTTTGTCGGAGGTCACAAACTGCCCAGGCGATTCTTGCGGAGCACGACAGCGGTTGAGAGATTCAAGGAAGACATGGGCTGGCAGTTACAATCCTATGAAGTCCAAGCCCATGAGTTATCTCTATATATATTGATATCGTTTTTAGTTAGAGACACACTTTTTGCAGATTTATTTCGTAGTTTAGTGAGTGTGATCCTAGTCTTGTAAGATCACGCATTTAGTATTTTAGTGAAAAGTGTTGATGTTGTGTGGTCTGAAACATTGTAACAACACAACACTTATTTTGATTATTCTTTTTGGCCGTAAGGCTGCCGTGTAGGTTGTTTGTTAACACAGCCTACACAAAATTATCCGTTGTGTTCTTATTTAGCTTCCGCAACATTTACTTAGAGTAGGTGATACACTTTCATGGGTAATAATAATATTACTCTACATGTCCCGTTAAAAGTGTGTCATGTTTTCTTATTGGACCGTCAATTACATTCTCAAATAGAAAAAAATTGTTTTTAAAAATTAAGTCTCAGTTTTTTTATAGTCTAAGTTGATAAAGAGAATATAAATATTATTTAAACAAATATATTATTTAAAAACTATAATGATACTAATGAGAAAATGAAACTATATTATATTTGTTGTATAATTCTCATACAAAATTATTTATAACTATTTAAAAAATGATATTAATTTAATTTACTTCATAAAATGAATAATATAATTATAATAAAAATAATTACTCATGATATAAGAACAAATATAATAATCACATATATATTGTATAAATCTTGTATATGTAGAAATATATTAATTGTATGTATATATATATATATATATATTATGGTGTGGGAAATGATTATAATCGACTATTACAATTATGGTTTTAGAATTACCGATTATGATCCAATTACAATTCGATTCCAATGATTTTGATTTCTTTAAAATCCACTATGCATATATTATTGATTATAGATTAATCATTAATGGATAAATTCTTTCTCATGAACCTAATTATATATATATATATATATAGTTATTTCGATATTTAAAATGATAGTAACTTGTTCATATGAAATTATTTTTTTATATCATATATCTAATTATAATTTTCATCACAATATTTTATTTATGATATATATTATACATGTTTTTACATACAAATAAATTAAAAATTAAAAAGTATAGTTATAAAAAAAAATTGAATAATTACTTTTATTACTTTCATTTGCCAAGTAATTTGAATATTACTTTCATTTGTCAATAATTTGGAAGCTTTAATCATTATTTATTAGTAACTTAAATCATTTAATTTACATTTATGTAATGAGACATTAATTTGCATATAATTACACAATTGCCATTGAAATTGATGTTCAATTGAAAACATTGTTTTAATATATATATATATATATATATATATAGATGACTATTTCTACTCATAATGGAATGATGATTCCAAATGTAATGTCAATTCCTAATTATTAGATGATTCCAAATGTAATGTCAATTCCTAATTATTAAAGGAACGAAGCAAATGAATGGAATGGAGTAAGGAATGCTCATTCAATTCCATTTTCCATTGCATCATACCAATCACCTCATAAAAGCTTTGACGAAGACTCTCGCATGATAAAAAATGCAATCAACACCAAATACTCCACACCCAAATTAAAAGTATGTTAATCAAGTTAAACGAGAGAAGTTTTTTTTTGCACAAGCTGATATTCGAAAAAGACAAATAAACTATACATAAATTGAATGGACTATAGTCAAACCCACTGATCTCCACATGTATAACACCCACTGATCTCCACATGTATGCATTGTTGGAAATGGAAACAAAATTTGGTCATTTGTAGAGAGTTTTGCCGAGAGGTAAATTCAGCTATCTTCTAAAGCTAGAGACGACTGACTTGTGCTTTATGAATTTTCTGAAGTTTTACGTAAGGTGAACTCAGTCGTCTCCTAAAATCAGAAACGATTGACTTGTGCTTTCTGAATTTTGTGAAGATTTACGTAGGGTGAACTCAGCGGTGGCTGAGCTTCAGAGACCGCTGACCTGGCCCGATCATGAACGTGCGCGTTTTCTCCTCCAACTTTGTTGTTTATCTCCTACTTTTAGGGATTTGTTTTGGAAAAAATTTACACGATAAAACTCACCTCTCTTAAACGCAATTTACACATAATACATTAAAAGCTATCTTCTTGTCCATTATATGCAGAATATTTCCCACCTTCATCTTCCTCCATAATTTCCAAATTTTACTTTCATCTTTTCTCCCCAATTCGGATTTCATCTCCAACCCGAAATTCGCAAGGACACTGCAAACGTCGGGACCATGTTAACCCTCGAGAGTATTTTTGGCATTTGAACCGTGTACCAAGAGTTCGATCGCCGGAAATAGTTTTTAGGGCAGTGGTTCTACCACGTCACGATTGGCTAACTCTTATTGTTTCATTTGTTTTTTATTCGTAAATTTTTTTGGTTTAAGCCTAGGTTCCAACAATCTAAAATCTATCTTCATAGCGTTGGTTCATTTTCTTTCCGATTTATCCAAGCTTGAACTTTTGAATGGAGTTAACTACAAATGGTGGTCTCAAAAGTTGTTCATCTTCTTCGAGCAACTCGAGGTGGATTATATTATGTTCAATGACCCCCGTGCACCTCCTGCGAAAGTTGTCGTTCAAGTAATTACTGATGCGAATGGGAATGAGACTCCCCCGTCACCTTCGTGTCCTCCGGTTGATAGGCGGGCGAAATATGAAAAGGATAATAAAACTATTCGTGGACATATTCTCAATCACATGTCCAACAGTTTATTTGACTTGTTCGTTGATCGCCATTCGGCGAAAGAAATTTGGGAAGCGTTGGAGAAGAAGTATGGAGGCGACGATGCAGGCCTCAAGAAATATGTAGTTGGAAAATGGCTACAATTCCAAATGGTAGACGACAAACCAATCATTGAACAGCTACACGAGTACAAAAATTTGACGACTACGGTGCTCAACTAGGGAATGAAGATGTGCGAGATATTGTAGGCGAACGTGCTGCTCAAGAAATTCCATCCCTCTTGGGGTGAATTCCGGAACACTTTGAAGCATAAAAAGTGAGATTTCACTCTTCAGGAGCTTATTAGTCATATGCGAACAGAGGAGGCGAATCGAATAAAAGAAAGTTCCACCCACTCATTTAATTTGTCAAATGCTAACCTCGTTGAATCTTGTGTTAATGCAGGAAATGGAAAGGTGTGAATGACACCTAAGCACGTTGGTAAAAAGTTGAAATTCAAGTCCAGAAAGAAAATTCACAAAGTGAAATTGACGTGTTATTCATGCGGCGCTCCCGGAAAAATATCATACCAATGCAAATAAAGAAAATTCCCTGGAAATAATCCTTCCACAAATTCATCCCCCAAACCGGCGAATTAGGCTCATCTTGTGGAGTCCGACGACGTTATTGCTGCGGTGCTGGTGGAGGCTAATGTTCAACTTAAAAACGTGAGTCTAGGTTCTCTCAATTAAACGAGGCCTATAGTACGTAGTAAACTGACCCTAGTCATATCTCAAGGAAGGCTTAATAGGGCTTCCTAATATAAGTGCTAGAAATTAAACATCAAGGGTCCTAAACATTCTATAAAGATGCAACATGAAGATAACTAAAAGCATAAACCGATAATTAAACTAAATAGATATAATTTGGAATTAAGGCTATAAGGTATAAACATTCACGTGGATCATCACATGCTACGATTATTCATGCATTCATTCGCATAGCTAGAATTCTCAAAAGCTATCAAATTACTAACTTTCGTATTTATAATTAGATTGTGACTCCAACTCTATAATGCCTTGCCTTTTTAATCCCGAATAAATTAGCAAAGCCCTCAAATTTTACGAAGTTATGTTCAATGTATGAGATCGAGTTTCAATGATTAACTAAAGATGACGATCATTGATAATAATTGAAAGTGACTAATGTCCTCATTTAATTGGGTTGACATTCCAATACAAGCATTTATAAGGCTTTGAATACAAGCAATTATAGAAACTCATGATTTTAGAATCATTATTAGTAATGATTGCTTTAATGTGATAAATGCTTTAAAGAAGGCAAGCATTAATCACTCCATAATTTAAGAGATTGACATATTAATGCCCATGATTAATACAAGTACTTATGGGAGAGTAACAGATGCCTAGATTCAATTTAGGGAATCATAGAAATAATTTAAGATAGTTAATGGAAGTATTAATGAAGATTAGTGGTGAAATATTACCAAAGATGATAATAATGTAGGTATTAACTGCAATCAAGCATGATGCAATCGAATGTTCATTTAGTAATTTAGCAAGTAATATGAAATGAATGCCAATAGAGCTGTCAAATTGACGGGCTCGGGCCGCCCGAGCCCGAGCCCATCGGGCTTTTTTAATTGGCGGGCCGGGTCTGGCCGGCCCGAAACTCTTCGGGCTGCTGAAATCATACTGCCCGCCAGCCCATTAAAAATAGTCGGGCGGGCGGGCCAAGCCCGCCCGCATACTAAATAAAAAAAATATTTTTTCTTTAATTTTAATCACCTAAAATTGTAGCAACATTTATATCATATACTATAACTAACTATATAAGAATTTAAATCCAACATATGGTCCAAAACTAAAATCCCACGTAGATAAATTGATAATATGATCCACAAAAAAGACTCGATAAAGTCAAATACTCAAATTTAAATTCAACATATGGTCAAAAAATGTCACAGCCCGTCCTCCGCCCTTCCCGGCAGAGTCCGGGCGCGCGACTATAGAATAATTTAAATGAAGGATAAATTGGAACATTGAAGGATAATAACTAAAGGTAGGATAAAGTGGAACCCTGAAAGCTTTGACTGAAACGAAAGGTACTTCAATAACTGAATTCAGTTTAGACAAAGAGTTAATTTACATAATTGGCAACCTCGCCAAACAAAAACTGATGGAAACTCACGCAGCGGAATAAGGATCGACTGAAGTCTACGTGTATGTAGACACATAGACACCCAAGACTTTAAATAAAGACCGACAAGCCTGCCATAGCATCTCCCGTCATCGCGTCTCAACCTGCACATTTATAAATACATGCAGGGCCGAGTACAAAAGTACTCAGTAGGCACATTGCCCGAAATCACACACATACATATATACTTGTCAATGCCGTAAGAGTGACACGTAGGGATTTTGTCTTTAAAAGCTCCTACGTTCACTAAATTCCTTTGTGAAAGATCCTATTGTTCGACAGCGCTGTCTAATTTTCTTTAGTATAATGCCATATCTGCCCTTTTAATGGTACCGAGAAGGTGGCCACCTTCTACGGATACCGAACCGGCCAACCCATGTCGATGACTCACGGTCCCCTCTATGTACATTAGTTCGAGTGGGGATGATTACCCACTGGAACCCGAATTCGTTTTTCCTCTTCCAGATAGACATTTATACCAAACATAAATCATTTTCGGCAAGACAATATTTTGAAACATATTTCCTCAATTTGAATTCATTTCGAAAATAATATAAATAGCATACGGGCACACATAATTTTATTTGTAATAGAAAGCCTACCTGGATAACTTCGATTTGTACTTTCTTTGGTCTCGTAACGTGAAACAGATCTCTTGTCAGAACCTTGGGAAAATCTCGTATAAATTAAAATGCCCTTCGTGCATTTGAAACATTTAATCGTAGATATATCATTCTTGGTTCTTATTTCGACTTGTAATCGAGATATTGATACTTCAGATCAATATTATTAATAAGGTATTGAATCGTCGATTCAATTACTCCAGTAATTGCATTTAAATGCAATAAGTGAATTAACACTTAATGAAAAATAATTAATTCTCACTAATTAATTATTCAATTACAATAATTTCTATTTATTTACTCTTTACATAACCTTATAATATTAATTCTTTAAATCAATCCTTAAAAATTTTCGAGACATTAATTCTCTTATTTTAGAACCCAATTATTAGATAATTTGGATTTTCTTAATTTCATACTTAGGCTTTAATTATTATAAGCTCTAATTAATAACACTTAAGGGTATATATCTTACTATCCCTTCTTTAACATTTAATATTTCTAATTGATGTAGTTTAATCTAATTAAATTTTATCTTATTAAATGTTTAAACTAGTCCAATTAATTAATTAAGTGAGATTATTAATTACTTTAATTAATTATCTAAAGATTAAGAACTTGGACTCATTAAATTAATTATGGCCCAAATTCTAATTTATTTTCGGCCCATAGATTTTAATTAATTGAGCCCTAAACCTTTCACTATTTAGGCCCAATCTTAAATAAATTTTCGGCCCATAATTCCTTCAACCCGGCCCAGAAACCCAGCCCAAACCCGGCCCATTCTAAAAAAAAACCCCTAACCCCATTTCTTCCCCTAGACACAACCCATTTCTCATCTTCCTCCCTCGCTCTCTCTGTCACTCTCTCTCGCTACTCTCTGCCTCAAACTCTCTCCCTTCTCTTCCCCTCTCAATCGATCCCTCTCTGATTCTCTCTTTTTTTCTCAATCTCACTATGTTTCTACCTTCTTCTCTCCCTCTCCCGTCGATGGCTCTCTCTGTCTCTGTTCGAGATTTCCGCCTCCATCTCGCGACTGTTTCTGGAGGAAACTCACCGCAACACTGCTTTCTCCCCTCGACGTCAAGCTCTCCCTCTCTCTCAGCCTCTCCTTCGCCCAGTAAGTCTCCCATTTACTCTTTTCTCACTTTCTATTCTTCCTTCTTCTTTCTCACTCTCTCTCTCTCTCGCCTATCTCTCTTTCACTCTCTACTCTGTTTTCTGTCTCTAATTCTCCCTCTTGCATGGTTAAGTTGCAATTCGACTCTAGTTTCCTTTAATTCAACTATTAGATTACAGTGGTATTTTAAGCTCCTGATTTCTTGCCAAGAAGGTAAAATGGCTCTAAACTTTCAACTTTACATTTCTAAGCCCTTATCTGCTTATGCATGTTAGAGGATTAATTTAAGATTCAATTTGGGGAAAGGTCTGGGTTGTGTTCTGTAGTTTCTGAATAAATTTCCTTCCTTTCTAATTATCTTCGTTTCCTCTCTGTGATGGGCAAATGTTTCTGTTGATTTAGGTTTGGAGATTGTTCAGTGGTGGGTGTGGCTTTGGATTTGGGGAGCTGCCGTAGGAGGTTAAGTTTCTGCTTTCCTAAATTCCTAACTTTCTGTTTTAAATTTTCGAAGCCCTTAACTGTCTGCATGCTCAAGAATTTAACTTATGATTCAATTTGGGAAGGTTCTATATTTTCTAAATTTTTTTCCTTATTGTAATAGAGTAATCTGTTCAGTGGATTAGTGTTTGCTATGGTTCAGTGTTGAGTGGATTTTGGTTCGGTGGTTTGGACTTTGATCATTTCTGCTTCTGCTAGTTAGATTTCTGTAGGATACGTTCTTTTAAATGCTTATTATTAAATGTTTGACTGTCTAATTGAATTTCTATGTTTGGGCAGCTTGACTGGAGGTTTGAGTTCTCAAAACCATCGAATGACACACAACTTTACATATGCTAAGTCTTCTTTCCTTTTTCAGTTTTAGATAATAAATTTTAGTAGTATGTAGTTTAACTTCTGGACAGATTTTACTATGGTTTTCCTTCGAAGTATTTTGGATGCTGTGATTTAATACCAGGTTGTGGTTTCTGTTTTATGAGTGCTCAACTTATCAGAAACATATTTTTCCCATTCTGTTTTTATGTTCTGGTAATTAACTGTTTAGGGTTGGTTGTTCAAAGCTAGTAACATATGTTTAAAGTTCATAATCTGGCCCTTAACTGGTATTTAAAACATATTATACATATATATATTGAACTTGAAACTTCATATGACTTTATCTTATTTTCTGTAATTCTGAAACTAAGTTTATGTTTTTTTTTTTTAAAAAAAAAAAAAAACAAAACTGCAGTTTGTTACTTCTGTTTTGGTTTCATTTTTAGACTTAGAATCATTTAACTCTTCTTACTGAAATCTGTACAGTTCATATACATATACATTCTGTTTTCCTGGATTAGTTAGGAAGATTTAAAACAGTTTTATATTTTATATAATTGTAGATTAAAACTATAAGATATGAATTGAAGGTAAGGCTAGAGCTAAATTTCATTACCTAAATCTTTAACTCCTTCTTCTTGAGTATTAAGTAAGACTGCTGCACTGTTTTTATTTTGAGTTGTGAGAATGGTGATGAAACGTTTGGGTGATAAATGGTTCTAAGGCAGCCCCTGCACCCTTATTTATAGTTGTGATTGCAGTGTGTATGTGTTAGCTTAGGGCTTAAGTGTTAGAGCTATATTAATAGGCTTTACTCTATTGTTTTGTAGGGTATGGGAGGAAGCTTTGAATGGAAGACTTCAACTCCCTTACTCAACCGAGGGAAAACAGCCCCTCTGCCCCTGTTTCCCTACTTGCTGTAACACTGCAGTTGTGTAATGTTTTACTTCATAATTACAGCAACATGGACACTACGTTGTTTACTTATCTTTCCCATATCTTATCTCTATGTAATTATCATCTTATTACACTTATGGAAGTAAATTCTTCCTACCTTGATTTGGATAAATCAGCAGCACATGTTGCTGTATGTAATACTTAGCTCATTTCATTTCTTACTCTCTTACAATGTATGGATATATGTATATTTATATAATACATAGCTTATAGCTTTTAGTTACAATCAAGTGTTTTTGTTTGTTATCTTTCCTTATTATATTAACTACACTTGAGTGTTTCTATCCATTCTCTTTCCAATCCCAAACACTTGCATGTTGTATAGTTTATGTTATGATTGTGTTCTTATGTTTTATTTGCAATAATCTCAGTCACATGACAATAGGTGCAACCGTGTGTTTCCATTTTGCTAGCCTTATATGAATATACAAATAACATACTATATCTATATATAGATATAAGTGTAGCATGCTTTTATACTACCTTTTACCATACATCTTATTATAGTAAACATCCCATGTATGTCCTTAATAATTTCTTCAACTCCACAACATTTTTCTACACTTAATTTATATATATCTAAAGTAAATCATACACTATAATATTAATCCTTTAAGATCAAAATTTCTATGATTACTTATTAATCTAAAATCAAAATTCCCCTTCAATTAATTTATTTCATTAATTAACTAAACGTTCAAAATTTTATTATCCGATTATATTACAAACGCGTTCGAATATCGTTTTTTTTTTTTTTTTCGGAACTTAAAAAGATGGGGTATTACATTTAAAGACCCGAGAATAAACCCTCAAATTAGCCAAGGATAGTAATTCCTTACACTTGGAATTAATTGATATGCTTGAGTAATATATCTCACTCGAGATTTATATTAAAGGTTGCGACGCAAGGTCGAACCAGCAGCTCCGAGAACGAAGCCAACACCAATCGAGGCTATCCAAGTAGGCTTTTCTTACTCTATGAAAATATATGTGTGCATGCTTTCTAAATGAAACGAGATATTTTCAAAAGCACTGTCTTGCCATAAATATTTTTGATTTATGTATGATGCCTATCTGTTATATTATAATCGAATTCGGGTTCCAGTGGGTTAGCGGCTCCACTCGAACTAGTGTACACAAGGGACTGTGTGTCAGCGAAAGGTTGACCGGTCATGTGTCTGTGGGAAGTGGCCACTTCCCCGACACAAAGAACGTTCAGATATGGTTGATTACAAAGAACTAGGACAGGCCTGTCAACTCAAGATTTCACAAGAAATGATTTTAGTGAACATAGGTGCTTTAGAGACAAAAATCCCTATGTTTCACTTGCGAATGGCATGACAGTTATATATGTATGAATGCTATTTCGGCACGTGCCTACTGAGTACAATTTTGTACTCAGCCCTGCATGTATTTCTAAACGTGCAGGTTAAGAATGAAGAAGACGTGGGTGCTATATCGTGCTTTTGTCGGATTCCCAGTAGCTGACTCTTGGGGGTTCTACGTGTCTTCATACACGTAGGATTTTATTACGCGATCCTGCATATTCCGCTGCTAGACCTTTATGTAATAGAACTGAAACAAAACTCTAAATTCTGTTAAGTTATGTATCGAGCTTATGACTCTGATTGCATGAATTTACGGAATGAACCCTTGATTTATGTTATGAGAGGAATATTCATGGTCTTACTCTCGTCATTTATTGTAATATCCCATCGTTTAATCCTAAATAAAAATTTCCGTAAGCTCTAATGTTTCCCAA
>JAPKLX010001134.1:0-26219 GCA_026898415.1 Leonotis leonurus | reverse complement strand
AAGCTTGTGGCTCGTACTCAACGAGTAAAAAGAAAGGAGACATTAGTCGATTTCGATCTAGCTTTGATCGAGCCGTGGACGTAGGGAAGTTTATCTCGAACCACGTTAACTCTTGCGTTCTTTACTTTCTGTTTTACTTCATATTCATCTTCTTCAAAATTGCATTAAACTTGTTTATCTCTAATATATTGATTAAGAAAACGTTTTCAATAAAAGAGCATTAACCACCGAATTCCGCACACAACATTAATCAAGATTAACTTATTCAAGTTTCTCTTATTAATTGTTACTTTACACTTAAGGTATACTTGAGCTAAGTTGACTCTTCTTGACACGAAGAATCTTCTTGCTAATCCAAGCTTTCTTATATTCTAAGATTGCTTAAACCTTATTTATTAAAGACAAAAACAAGAAAACCTAAAAAGTTGGAATTTGTGTATTCCCCCCATACACCAAACTAGCTCTTTCGGGACCAACAATATATATACTCAAGAAACCCACCTAATTTTTATTTATATTTCTACTCCAATATTTTCTCCCCTAGTTTTACAAGGAAACAAATCTTATAAATATATTTTTAAATAATTATATGGTTCTCTTGAAGTTGTCCACCAAAATGCATACCAAGAATGCAAACATCACGAGCTATTCATTATATTATAATAAATTTTTTATTTTTAATAAATATTTATTAAAATAATAAATTTACTTATTAATACGTTCTTAGACTTTTTCTTTTATTTTTTGGTGGATTTATGAAGGGTCTAGCTAGCCAGGTGAAGGTTTTTTCTCGTACACTGAATCACTGATCCACTTTAATTAAGCTTCTGAAAAGCATTAATCAATCAAGTAGCATGCACCAGGTTAGTATATATAATTCCTCGAAATTACTATATACGCAATCTCAAGTTTGTCCTTCATACTTATTTTATCAAATTTATGTCGTTATTTTCTACACATGCATGCAGATCGAAGTGTTTATAGTTACAATTATTATTTGAATTGTACGATAAATTAATTATATTTATATATAATATAAGAGATAAAAAATGTATTGAATATTGTGGAATCACGGTTCCCAATTTGAAGGAATCGGAAATAAATCGAAATTTTCGAACGGTTACGATTCTTAAAACTGCACATTCACATTTATATTTGGAGAGTATCGGTTCTTTCCAATACTTCTGGTGCACCGTACAACTAAAACTCTTTCTTCTTCTTTTTTTTTATTTTTTTTTAATTTTCTCATGTCATTATTAGGGTGTCAGTTTAATCACGTTGAATTTTCTTTCTTGTTGCAATCTGCAGATGAGTTAAAAGTTGGGTCAATAATTGAAGTTGTTAATTAATTCGATACATATTCATTAATTAATTCCTCAGCCCATTTTACCTGAAACGTGTCATAACTTGGGATGTCAGAATTTAGGAAAATTGAAGTTGTTGCTCGATTATTGCATAAAATGGACCACTCTTGTGTTCTGAAGATTCTTTCCTTTTTACTTATATTTACTTATGTAAAAAGTAAAGTATCCATTCCTCGCATGTCAATAATCAACACACGCTCAGGGGATGTGGTATGCTTGGTGCAGGAATGAAATAAGCATTTCTGCTTTCATTCCTTATTTTATGGTGGATATAAAATTATAATCAGGAATGATTATTCTTACAAAAATTAATAAACCCTTGAACATAAAATTAACTATTCATTCCACTACCCTTGATATTAACAATTCTTAATTATCATTAATAAAGTTTATTTTAATTTTTGAAAAAATAACTGTTATTTATTTTCTAGAAATGATTTATAAACATTTTTTGAAAATTTCATGCAGACTAGGTCGAGTCGGGTAGATCGGACCAATCTTGATCTATTGGACCAAATGGAAAAAAACCGAC
The DNA here is from genome assembly GCA_026898415.1 of Leonotis leonurus. Taxonomy (NCBI): domain Eukaryota; kingdom Viridiplantae; phylum Streptophyta; class Magnoliopsida; order Lamiales; family Lamiaceae; genus Leonotis; species Leonotis leonurus. Next base: position 24,323 of record JAPKLX010001134.1, on the reverse strand, counting down.
CGACCAATAAAATTTTTTAGTTTTTTTTGCACAACCAATGAATAATGGTAGTAACAAAAATTATTTTTCATGACTAATGATATTCAATTCGAAAAGTTCACAAATATATTCGAATATAATTGTCACGCCCCGTCCTTCGCCCTCCCCGGCAGAGTCCGAGCGCGCGACTATAGAATAGATAAATAAAGGATAAAGTGGAACCTTGAAAGCTTTGACTGAAACGAAAGATAATACGATAACTGAGTTCAGTTCAGACACAGTTAATTTACATAATTGACAACTTCGCCAAACAAAAACTGATGGAACCTCTTGCAGCGGAATAAGGATCGACATAAGTCTACGTGTATGAAGACACGTAGACACCCAAGACTTTAAATAAAAGACCGACAAGCCCGTCATAGCATCTCCCTTCATCATGTCTCAACCTGCACATTTATAAATACATGCAGGGCTGAGTACAAAAGTACTCAGTAGGCACATGCCGAAATCGCATACATACATATATAATTGTCAATGCCGTAAGAGTGAAACATAGGGATTTTGTCTTTAAAAGCACCTACGTTCACTAAATTCTTTTAGTGAAACCTGATTTTTGACTGCGCAGTCTAAGTTCTTTAGTATCCTGCCATATTTGTTCTTTATGGTACCGAGAAGGTGGCCACCTTCTACGGACACCGGACCGGCCAACCCACTAAGATGACTCACGGTCCTTTAACCGGCCAACCCTTAACGATGACTCTCGGTTAATTACTTGTGTACACTAGTTCGAGTGGGGATGCTTACCCACTGGAACCCGAATTCGATTTCATACTTGGAATCTTAAACCAGGAACCTTAACCAGATAGACATTGATACAACACATAAATCATTTCGGCAAGACAATACTTTGAAACATATTTCTCAAGTTGAAATCCTTTCGAAAACAACATAAATAGCATACGGGCACACATAATTTTCTTTGTAATAGAAAGCCTACTTGGATAGCTTCGGTTTGCACTTGCTTTTGGTCTCGAAACGCGAAACAGGTCTCTCGTAAGAACCTTTAGAAAAGCTCGTATAAGTGAAAATTCCCTTAGTGCATTTGAAACATTTAATCGTAAGAATATATATTATTCTCGGTTCTTGTTTCGACTTGTTAATTAAGATATTGATACCTTGGATCAATATTATCTATAAGGTGTTGAATCATCGATTCAATTACTCCGGTAATTGCCTTTAAGTGCGATAAGTGTATTAACACTTCATGAAATAATTAATTCTCGATAATTAATTATTCATTTAAGTTCTAATTATTTAATCCTTTAGATATCCTTACAAATTATTAATTCTTTTAATAATACTAGAAGAGTTTATATTGGGTCGCACCCTAATTCCTTTCTTAGCTTAACTAGAGATATATAATCTCTTAATTTAAAACCCAATTATTTAGATTTAATTATATTTCTTGATTCCATAATTAGACATTAATTTTCTAAGTTATCACTTTTAAATGTTTGAAAGTAATGTAGGTATCTATTAGCCCATTAGTAATTTAATTAGATGGGCTCACTATTAAATTAACCCACATGTCATTCTTGGGTCTAGCCCACACTAAAATATTTCAGCCCATCTGTATAAATTTTCCTATCTTAACTTAAACTCAATGGATTATTAGTCTGGGCCCATAACTCGGCCCATGCGAATTTATTTCTCGGCCCAAGATTAATTATATTTCAGCCCAGAGAATTTATTATTTCGGCCTATTAACCAGCCCAATACCCGGCCCACCTTTTGGATGGTTCTAACCTAACTCTACCCTAATTCACTTTCATTTCTTCTTTCCCAGACACCACACCCGCCTCTCTTCTCCCTCTCTCGTTCTTTCTGCCTCTTCTTCACTCCCTCTCCGTCTCACTCCCTCGATTGGTTTCCATCCCAACAGATGACCCCCATCTCTCTTTCTCCATCTGCGCAGCGAAGAATTTCGCCGGAGCTCCACCGAGAGGAATTATCTGCAACAGCTGCTGCTCATGTTCTCTCCCCAGGTAACCCTCTCTTGCTTAATCCTTAAGTGTTAGAATAGCTATTTTAATAGCTCTTATTGCTATTATTTGTAGGTAATGAAAGGGGAAGCATGGAGCAGAGTATGGATAGAGGACTTTCTCATCTAAACCCTCACTCAACCGAAGACTTACAGTGCCTCTGCACTGTCTCTATCCCTCCATAGCAGCATGGCTGCCTTATCTTTCTTACTGCAGCAGCATGGCTGCTTTACTTCCTCCTTCCCAATGTTTCATTATGTGATTATCACCTCCTTACAATTATAGAAAGCTTTCTTTCTTTCCTTTTAATCATGTTGCTGTGCAGCTTTATGTATTAGCTTAGATCTTTATTATACTTTATAAAATACATGTACTGCCCATACATATCTATATAATTATTTCAATGTAAGAGTTCCACTTTCTTAGCTTTCCTTACTTTGCTATATAAATATATATGCATGTGCATATACTTCAGTGCTATCCTACTTTCTTTCAATAAGCAAATTTTTGCAGGTTCCTTGTACATATATATATGCGTGTGGTTCTTATATTGCTTGTAACATTTTTAGCAACATAAATATATAGATCAACCGTGTGGTATGCTTCCTATATATATATATATATATAGATTACAAGCTTAACCATACAATTATACCTATAGTATGCACCTATGCATACCATTTAAATAATTCAAATGATATATCATATATACCTACACTTATATATTTCTAAAATATAAACCTATACTTTAATATTAATATTTCTTAAGATATAAGTCAAGAATTCTTTAATTATTTGTTATCTTAAACTAAAACTCCTCTTTAACTATATTAACTCTCATTAATTAACTACAACGATCAATATATAATAATAATCGCGTCCGAATATCGTTCACTTCGATAATTAAAAGACGGGGTATTACAATAATTTTCACTTGCCGAGTTTCGAATAGTTCACAAACTTATATAGGAACTAGTTTGCGAACTTGTCAAATTAATATAAAATATATATCATAAATAATTTTCATAACCAAGCTTTTTAACAAGCACAAACTCGAATATTTCATGAATTCAAGCCGAGTTTGAGTTCGAATTTGAATTCACTATTAAATTGAATAATAAACGAACTGAATACAAGCATTAGCTCTCCCTGAAAAGGAGGTGATCCAGCCGCATCTTCCAGTACAGCTACCTTGTTACGACTTCACTCCAGTCACTAGCCATGCCTTCGACATCCCCCTCCTTGCGGTTAAGGTAACGATTTCGGGCATGACAAGCTCCCATAGTGTGGCGGGCGGTGTGTACAAGGCACAGGAACGAATTCACCACCGTATGGCTGACCGACGATTACTAGCGATTCCGGCTTCATGCAGGCGAGTTGCAGCCTGCAATCCGAATTGAGGATGGGTTTTTGGGATTAGGGTGCACAAACCTAGACTCGTATTCAGAAGCTGACTCATACTCTGCTCACATTACTGCTGCCCGAGACCTTGGTCTTGCCCTGCCCAAAAGGAATGTAGTAAAGGTAGTCCGATCTTGTTGTTAATGAGCTACTGAATTCCCCCTTTCTTTCTTTTCGCTCCGCTCGTCCGTGGAACTCCTTGCTCGCGGAGCTACATACCAAAAATGAAAGAAAAAAACTTGAACTCGATTTTATTTATTGAACCGAATCCGAACTTTATTTTTAGAATTTGGAAAAATTTAATCATTTTATTATAATAATATTGCAATTTAATTGAAAAAAAAAATTCTTCCATTTCGTTGAGATTACCAACCATAGGAATGAAATAAATTATTTCATTCCTTTCCCGTATTCATTTCATTCCAAAGTTCATTCCATTTCCATTAAATATTATTCTTACATAGCATTCATCCCCTTACATCTAGGATGATATTCAGTGACACATTTGTCTTTTACATTCCATATTTTACAATCGAATTTGTCATTTTAATTAATAATTTTTAAAAATAATAATTAATTTTAATATAATAAATCATAATTAATTATTATTTTAAAAAAATATTATTTTTTTTTTGAAATTATACACTAATATTAAATTTATATACCAAGCTTAGAAATCAATTAAAACTGATCTTAATTATATGTTAAAATTATTATATACCTTATTGGTAAAATTATTATATACCTTATTGGGATGGAATGGACTCTAGTACTAAGTTTAAAATTAAACTAAACATAAAAATTGAAATTGAAAAATAAAATAAAATAAATAAATTTATTAAAATTTGGGTGGTGGAATATGAAGTATGAGACACTTCAATTTTCTTATTATTCTTAAACTATAATATACACCATATGCTCTGCTAAAACGATATATATTTTATTTTGGGTGCTCTATTATTATTGGTCATACTCTATTTTTGAAAATAATAAAGGATAAATTAATTAGCTTATTATTTTGGGTGCTCCCTTGTATTTTGTAAAATAGATCATGAGATTGATTGTCTCACACTTCACATCTCATAAATAAATTTATTATTTTAATAAATATTTATTAAAAATAAAAAATTTATTACAATATAATAAATCTTAATTAATATTTATTTGAAAATATTCAAATTTTAAAATATCTTATATTTAAATTTATCAACTTTAAAACTTTTTTAATGTAAAATTAAATACTAAAAAAATTATATTAGTACTAGGTACGAAATTAAAGTAAAATGTATAAAATTAAAATCGAAAAAAATATATATATTTGTGTAACATCAAAAGAAATGTATGTTATAAAATTGGAAAACTAAATCATATTTAATTGCAAAAAGAAAAGGAAAAACAACATAAATTTGAATGGGTAAAAATTAAAATGCTCACTACTACAATGCTACATGTCAAAAATACTCACTTTTTATTACACATGTAAAAAATACTCATTCTCATTTAAAATTTAAAATAATTTATTTACATATTTATTTATCTATTATCTATTACACATGTAAATTTATGAAAATAAATTATACTCCTTCCTATTCAATCTTTCTTAAAATTAAGCTATATATCAATAAAAAAAACATTTTTTTTACCTACATTACACCTTAATTCATGATAATTTATATTATTTACATATTTATTTATCTATTATCTATTACACATGTAAATTTATGAAAATAAATTATACTCCTTCCTATTCAATCTTTCTTAAAATTAAGCTATATATCAATAAAAAAAACATTTTTTTACCTACATTACACCTTAATTCATGATAATTTAAATTTAGTTAGAATACAAAAATACATAAATTTATCCCTCCCAATCGATCACTTCCAAATTAGAGAAACAATACTATACTTATTTCACTAATTAGTAATTAATATTCCCTTAATATTTCAAATATTTCAAATTAAATAACTATCTACCTACATTAATTACCCATTAATTTTTACCACCCACCCACTATCATCTCCTTCCTTCACCATTTTCACTCTATTTTCATCTCCTTCCAAACACCACCGCCGACTGCAACACCGAGCTGCCGCCGCCACCGTCGTCCGACGCAGTCACCGCCGCCACCGCCATCCGACGCAGCCACCACCGCGAAGCCACCATTTCTCAGCCCTATCCAATGGATTCAACGAAAGATACAAATATTGTGGTATTTATTCTACATTTTGATTTGTGTTTTATAAGATTTAATTTGTGTTTTAAATAGGTGAAATATGTGAAATGAATGAAAAGCATGTAATATTATATGGAGTTTTATATAAAATTGATGTATGTGGGGTGGGGCGAAGAATTGTTTTCCTTTGCATGCTTCGCGATCGACTTTGGGTGAAGAACTGCTTTGCTTTGCATTCTGGGAGGAGTTCACACTCAAAAAAGGAGAGGAATGCACGAAGGTGGTTCGCGCTCGGTTTACGCTCGGCTGCGCGGTATGCGTTCGAGCGCAAACTGAGCGCAAACCACCTCCGTGCATTCCTCTTTGAGCGTGAACCTCTTTCCAATATGTTTTTAATTATTGTGATGTATTATATTGCTTTTTAATTATTTGTAATGTTTATTGTGCATTTGTTTTAGGTTAAGCTATTAAAATGTGTGTTATTAAGTAGTTTTTAATTAGTTATTGTGATGTATTATATTGCTTTTAAATTATTTGTAATGTTTATTATGCATTTGTAATGTTTAGGAAAATTTACCAATCATATACGTGAACTTGAATGTTTATTAGTAATACGTGAACTTGCATGTTTATATTTTATACGTAGGCCAATCATATACGTAGGAAAATTCACCAATCATTTGTGGGCCATGATATTAAATTAAATTGTATTCTTTTGTTAAAATATATAATTTATTTAATTTGAGCAAGAGGTAAATATATAATTTATTTAATTTGTATTTAAATAAAAATATTACATTGTATTAATGGTTAATATTATATTTTTTTGATTAATTGCAGGGATGTACTATATTCAACATAGTTGCTGATGATACAGAGTTGGAGTCGGTCTATTATAGATCATTAGACTGTGAGGATCCACTATGTGTACCATTTGTGGCGCCAGTGAATGCATTGAGTGAGGGTGATCAGTTTCCTCCTGAATATCCTACTGCACGGCCGCGCCGTGCAAGTCCTTCTAGAGCTGCTCAGTCTCGACGTGTGAGACGAACTACTAGTTCCATGCATGTACAGGTCCGAAATTCCATGCATGTACACGGTACACCATCCATTTGAAATTCCATGCATGTACAGATCCGAAATCGAAGGTCAACTGTCATAGTTTGCTTACTAGTTTCCACTCTAAATGAATCTTCAGTGACACGATTCACTTTGTAGCGTCCTGCTCTCGTCTTTTGTGTTAGTATCTTAGTCATGGCTTGAGGGGTTAGCGGATTAGGATCCAACAATGCATTTTGACGTCTTTTTGCAAACCATTCTTCGATTGCCATTCTTATAGCCTCAAGACACGAACAAACAGGAAGTCTCCTTGGCCACAAAAGACGTGAATTGAATGACTCCGCTGAGTTGGACGTCAAGAAGCTATGACGACGGATTGGACACATCGATTGAGCCCACTTAGCCGGACCTACCTCCATTAACTTCGTATATGCATTAGGCTTGGCAAGTGCAATCGTTCTCATTCTTTTGTTGTACTCGTCAACTTTGTATGTATAGGCAGCTTGTTGGTACAATCCGGCAATCACTTGACCAAATCTTTTTATTTTGTCACTTAAGTGATAGTAACAGAGCCCGTGTGTTGCCTCAGGGAATACTTCATGCACGGCATTGGAAATTGATACGTGGGCATCTGATACGATCAATGTGTTGGATGTGCATCCGTATGATCTTCTCAACCTTGTAAAGAACCATTTCCACGACACATCATTCTCAACATCGACTACTATCACCGGTCTCATACAAAATGCATATGCCGCTCGACAAGCACCGAGTGCGACAAATAAGTGTCGGAATTTTCCATCATCACCAACATCCAAGTCTGTGATTGTACCTGGATTATGCTTCTCCAACATATATAGATAACTCGGCAGCATCTTAAAACTATCAGCATATCCACCGTATATCATCTCAACGGTGTAATTTCTTGCTCTAAGGGCCACGTCGTAGCTAATTTCGACACCAAATCCAGTTTTTAACTCATGTCGGATGGCACTTGGGAGAATGATATCACAACTTCCACGCATTTTTTTCGCAAAGTATGCAGCTATAACCTTTGAATGAATCATTTTCGGGGCAACATGCTCAATTGATTGCACACACGTGTGATGCTCAAAACTATGCACGTACCAAGTATCTCCGTGGAATGAGGCCCTCATTTCAAAATGACATTTCTTTAGATCAGCTCCACACACCCACACGAGCCGCTTCTTATCAGATTGTACAACATTGTATTCAGCTTTCTTCTCGAGGTGCCATAATCCAAATGCAATGTTAATGTCTTTTTTAGTGTCGAAATAAGATCTCATTCCTATTGTTTTAATTTCTGGACCTTCTTCACGAGATACGAGGGCTTCTGTAAGACTCACTGGAATCACTGGAACTAACCAATTATTAATCAATCCTGCATGCAACTCGGCTTCATCTTCATTCGGACTACGATCCTCATTCTGGTATGTGAGATCCAAAAGACTATGAATCCCTCCTTGAGTACGAATCCATGCAGCGAATTCAGCAATTGTGGCATGTGTGAGGACGTTCTGTTGCTCATCTTCTGAAGATTCTTCAGATGATTCTGGTGTTGATTCTTCAATATAGTCTTCGTCTTCATTATCGGATTCTTCGAGATTCTGGTGCTGATCCAACTCAGACTCGTCATTAAATGACATCATGTTTAGGTCTGGTACCCTAGAATCAACGTGTGAGGTGAAATTATTATCACAGGGGTAGATATCACCTGTCCAACTCGAGGAAGCAACAATCCTACCAATATCATCTAAGGAGTCAAGCCAGTTTCCAGAGCCGAATCTAGAAGTAGATGTCCCCACATGATTATCAGAATTGATGTATGATTCATTCTGACTATCATACGGGATGTAAACGTCATCATGTGATGTTCCATCTTCAATTTTTTGAACGACGTATAAATATGAATTTTCTTGTGTCATGCACAACTGACTAAATTCCAGATCAGTGTTGAGCCGAGATTTAATAACTCTTCCTCTCTGAGACCACGACAAATAGTATATGTCGTAAAATAAGACACGTGAATCTGATATCAATATACTGTCGATCTTGCTCCTCAAGTTATGAATAGATGTCATTTGAGGATCAATTAAGATATTCTCTTCCAAACCTCTTAGATGCTATAATACTTTTCGCCTTCACCTTCACCTTCACCTTCACGAGTGTGTCTGGGTTTGCTCTTGCTTTTTTTAAAATTTGAAAGTGTATCACCTACTCTAAGTAAATGTTGCGGAAGCTAAATAGGAACACAAGGGTTAATTTTGTGTAGGCTGTGTTAACAAACAACCTACACGGCAACCTTTACGGCCAAAAAGAATTATCAAAATAAGTGTTGTGTTGTTACAATGTTTCGGACCACACAACATCAACACTTCTCACTAAAATACTAAATGCGTGATCTTACAAGACTAGGATCACACTTACTAAACTACGAAATAAATCTGCAAAAAGCGTATCTCTAACTAAAAACGATATCAGTATATATAGAGATAACTCATGGGCTTGGACTTCATATGAACCGTAACTGCCAGCCCATGTCTTCCTTGAATGTCTCAACTACTGTCGTGCTCCGCAAGAATCGCTGGAGCAGTTTGTGACTTCCTACAATCATGGAAACAGAATTCCACTCAAACGTCAAACTCTCAACTGCCTTCCACTACTTGGTTGGACTTCTCCTTATGACTCGGTCAGTTCAGTTCTTCGTGCATTCTCACTCCTACACCAAGTCAACGTCCACGTGGCAACTCAACATCAGTTTGTTGTATTGAGCACAACAGCGAGATCAACATGTTACCTGTGAAGAACACAAAAACACACATGTTAGGTTCAACAAAAAGGAATAATAGAATAATCATACCTAACAAACTCCCCCTGTTTTTGTGCCTTCTTCACAACACCTTCTATGTTTATGCCTGCAGCAAAAATCAAACAGCCAGCAAGCATAACATTCCAAAATAACAACACAGTTCAGATACGCAACAACCAGACATCAATAAGCAGTAAACAACCCATGTCATTCAAAACATAGGTGCTGCAAAAAAAGAAAACATCCATCCACAAAACAAACAAAAAAAAAAATTGTTTATCAGTCATCCACCAAAAAGAAAATAAAATTGTTTTGATTAATGTTTTATGACCCCACATCATAGGTCATCACCCGGCCATCCGGCCACATCAGCTGGCATCTTCCTCAGCATTATCATCCTCCGCATCTGCACCCTCTGCACCCTCGTTTTCATCTTCAGCAGCACCTCCACCAGCTGCATCATCCTCCCCAGCGTGATCAGCCTCGATATTTCCTCCCCCTTGTTGGGAAGAAAGGCACGCCTCAAGAGCAGGAAGAAGAGCAGCTAGGGGAGTCAGGGCATCCAGCAAGGAGGTCAGGGTATCCAGCAACTGTTGCACTGTGTGCTGGGGCATGAGGACACCAGAGGTGGCGGATGTGGTAGCAGCAGGATTACACCACGGTAGATCTGCCACCTTACTCTTACTGAACAAGGACGGGTGGATGGTATAGACAGGAACAGGATCCGCACCTTGACTTCTGGTAACCGATGTGAACCCCTGATGAGCTAGCACCCTGCAGATAAGAGAGGGAAATGGTAGAGACGATAGTTGAGCTTTGGAAGAGAGAGCAGCAAACTGGTCAAAAATAATACGCCCGAGGTTGAAGGGTTTGTTAAGCCCCACAAGATAGAGCAAGACCCCGTACTGCTGAGTAACGACAGTGGTGTTGGAGGAAACAATCCAATTATAAGTTAAGACCCGGTGTAGGACCGAGTAGAGATGGGTCAGCCATGAAGACTTCATTGGCTGGGCCCACTTGGATCGTTTCCCTCCAGTAATTTCTCGAGCAACTGCAGCCAGATCAAAGACTGCTTCTCCCTCCACATTTGGCAACCCTAGGGCGGAGTTGATGCTTTCAGCCGAGAAGTCGAAGATGCAGTTGTACAAATAAATCTTCCCAAAGTTGACAGAGGAGCGATCACCAAACGAACTATGAAGATTACAGTAAAAATGCCGAACCGAAGTCTTACCAAAGTCAGGGAGGTCGAAGATTGTACCCAACAGACCCCGCGCGCGGAAGAAGGACAGGAGGTTGTACTCATCGAAACTGGACTCGTCAGCCGTGCGTTCACAGGCACAGGGTAGAGTCTTGATACGGTTCCACTTGGTAGCGGCGGATGTATCATAGAACTGAAGGTTGAGGGCCTTCTCAACTTCCAGTGGAAGGGCCTCGTCGTCAGAAACGTCGGGGACTTTCTCCTGTGACATCTGGAGAACTCAGACGAGGTCGCTTGGGAGCCGAAGAAACGTCCTCGTCACTATCATCAGTGACCACCACTGTATGTGCTGGATTCTTGGATTTTCTGGAAAGGGTGGTGTGAGTGGAACCTCGTATAGCGGGTCGGCGAGCTGGGGGAGTAGGCGTCAGAGATGGAGATTTTGACGGAGTAAAGGAAGGAGCAGGTTCCTCGATAAGAGCTACGGTGGTAATGGGGAGCAGTGATGGTTCAACCACAACGACGATTGGATGTTCGAGCGCTGGAGAAATGGGTTCTTGAACAGGAGCGGCAACGAGCGGCGGAGTTGCTACATTATCAGCAACCGGAGCAGTTACGGGGGTAGAGGGTTCCACCGCAATAGGTGGAATACTATCAGAAGTAGGTGGCACCGTGATTGCCGGTGGTGCGATGGACTGTTGGAGTGACTGAAGGAGTGACGGGTTGGCGGCGAGGAGAGCTTGAAGAAGGGCGGTGACATCAGGAGTGGGTGGAGACGCCATTGTTGAGAAAATAGGAAGATGAACAGGAGAGAGAAAACAACAACAAGGGTTTGTGGATTAGGGTTTCTGGAGGGAAAGAAATGATGTGTTATGCAAGATCAAGTAAGTGTATCGATCTTGGAAGACGTGCAGATATGATAAAGAAAGAGTAGGGTTTATCAAGGGTTTTGATGTGATAGGAGAGAGAAAAGATGCCAACAGACTGTGACGGTGCCGTTCCATTTCCCTTCCTGACACAGCAAACTTCAAACAACACGCTACATGACAGTTACCATCCACTAGCATACGAGAGAAACAGATGTTGAGGATAACACACTTGAATACGCAAAAAACACAAAGCACACGATAGCTGACAAAAACAGTTTAAGAAAACAATGTTTAAAACACACTCAGTCCTGCTTGCTCTGTTGTGTCAACAGTTGTTGCAACATCCGCCTGGCTTAATAGATAAAAATATGTGCAGAACTACAAGAATCCAAAGGTTAGTGAGCGTAGAGTGCATCGTCGCAGCGAACGTCGTGCCCCTAGCCTTTCACCCTCGAAAGCAATCGCAGTTGCAATCCTTTTGTAAGGTAGCATCGTCGTTGCGAGCGTCGTGCCCCCCAAACTACTTGGATTGTTTACCACACAGATAGATACAAAATATAAAAAAAAAGGCCAGGTTTCAGAATATAGAATATGTTGACTAAGATGTTATCCCAGCAAGCTAGACAAAAACAAGCTACACCCTTGATATAGATAGTTGAATATGGGAATTAGGGTGTAGCACAACACACAATTTAATGAAAACATAGACCAAGAGATTTTCGTAAGAAAACAAATCTCTCATGATCTAAGGGTTTTGTGAAGATGTCAGCAATTTGGTTCTCAGTTTTCACATATTCAAGCTTGATTACCTCTTGTTCCACTAACTCTCGAATGAAGTGGTGTCTTATGTCGATGTGCTTAGTTCTGGAGTGCTGAACATGATTCTTGGAAATGTTTATTGTTGGGAACCCCATAAAAATTTATTAAGTTTTGATGATGCTCTTACAAAACACACTTGGAACTATACATGTTCTGTACATCTTATTTCTGATTTCAGTAAACCAGATGGTCGAAGCTAATTCAACCAGAAAGATGGAATTTGTCTTTGACAGAAAGTCAAACCAGCAAGTCTGGAGCAGAAGGCTGGAGCAGAAAGCTAAGTCTCAAATCAGAGAGTCTCAAACCAGAGAGTCTCAAACCAGCAAGTCTCAAGACAGAATGCTTAAACCAGAGAGTCTCAAATGAAACTAGCCAACTTTGACAGAAGCAAACCAGAAAGGCTTCAAACAGAAAGATGGAAGATGCTTCGAACAGAAAGTACTCCTACCAGAAAACATTGTCTACCAGAAAGTTGTTCAAACAGAAAATGGTTAACACATGCTCAACCAGAAAAGCATCTCAACCAGAAAGTCACTAAGACCAGAAAGGATACAACCAGAAGGGTAGAAGCAAACCAGAAAGAGCAGAACCAAATCTGTCAATGAAGCATTAAAGACTCTCCATCGAAGAAATAGAAACTGAATCATTGATTGATATGAAGAAGGAAAGCAATCACAGATGATCTGCTTACCATTCATAAAAGATTCAATCAACAAATCTACAAGGAAATAAGAGATACGATTGATTGGCAATTAACAAATCAAATCAAGCCAACCAACAAACGGCTAGAATTTCAAATTCAGAGCCTATATATGTTTGAAGATTTAAAGTCTGAATATCAACAGAAGAACATACACAAGCGCTATACAGCAGAAACACTTTCAAGCACTCTATCTCTAAATCAGACTTAAGCTTCAACCTGTTCGTGATCATAATCACACCAAACCACCTCGATTCAAGTCTGTCTTATCGAGAGAAGGAGATCTTTACTAGCTAGTAGTTTTCTAGTGGATTAACGTGAAGATAGCCTCTGTTTACAGTAGTTTTCTGTAAGTTGTAAAGGGACACGACCCTTATTCGTGCATAAGTTTCAAAACCTGTTTGTACTTGGAACTTGTGGCTCGTTCTCAGCGAGGTTAAATAAGAAGAGTATCCTAGTAGTGGATATCTAATCCAGTTTGGATTAGACCGTGGACGTAGGGAGTTTCCCGAACCACGTAAAAATAACTGTGTTATTTAAATTCTGCATTTTATATTCAGTTGTTTTTATTCTGCATCTATCATACTCATTCAAATCTGCTTTCTTAATCAACTTCCTAAATATTCGATTAAGTCTTCAAAAGATTTTCATAACAAGAGCACCGACTAAAGTCCACCATTATTCCGCACACAATACAAAGTTTGAATTCAAGCTCACACTTGCTTTCTGCTTTGTATATCTCACTTGAGAGACTTTATCTGGATAGAATCCAATTGATTGAAAATCAATCTGTTCTATCACTTTGAGCAATCTGTAAACCAGAAAGCTTACATCTCTCTCATTAATTTAGTCAAGTAAACTGAAAAGTTTGCATTTGGTGTATTCCCCCCCCATACACCAAACCTTGCTCTTTCGGGACCAACAAGTGGTATCAGAGCAGTGGTTTATACGACCATTGTTTTGTTTCACAAGGTTATATACCTGCGTGGTCAACTTGAATAGATCTAGAAAATCTTTTCATCATCTGCATTTTATCTGTTATGGAGTCTTCTGTTATCAGGGCTTGCGAAGAATTTTCCATCCAAGGTTACAGAGAATGGAGTTTTAGAATCAAGATGTGTCTCAAAGCTCATCATTGCTTAATGTGGAAGGTGATAGAAGAAGGACCCTTGGCTATTACAGAAGAAACTACTCGAATTACAGAAACAGGAGTAGTCAAAGAATCTGTACTGAAAGACCCCAGAAAGTATACTTCTGAAGAAAGAAGAGAAGCAAATCTTGATGATTTTGCTAAGGGAGTTATCTCCAGTACTGTGAAAGGAGTTCATCTGGCCAAGATTCAAGATCTTGATACAGCCAAAGAAATGTGGGAAGCACTAAGAGATCTCAGCCTAGGATCTGAAGCTATGATCGAGAACAAGCTATCCCTAGCATGTAATAAGTTCGATGAATTCAAAATGAAGCCTGGAGAAACCATTGAACAAATGAAGAACAGGTTCACTGAAATATTACTTGAAGTGTCTGCCTTCAAAAAGGACAAGTACACACAGAGAGAGAAGAATCTCAAGATTCTTAGAGCCTTACCACCGAGCTGGGAAATCTATTCAGCTATGCAACCTCTACGTGCTGATTTCAATGATCTATCTGTAGAAGCACTTTTTGATCACCTGGCTGTCCATGAATGTGATATCAGAAGGATACATGGACCAGATCACTCCTCCAGCAAGAAGAGTGAAAATAACACAAAGAAGGAGAAAGAGACTGCCTTCAAAGCGAAGTGCAAAACAGATGAGTCAACATCATCTGCTATACCAACAGAAGGAGGATATGAGAAACTACTCAAAGAATTTTCTTTGATTGCTAAAAGGATGGACAAGATGGAAGTCAGATCAAGAAAGTATCGTAGATTCTACAAAGACAACAAGAATAGATACCAGAAAAATAAAGAGACAGAACAATCTGTTAACAGAACAGAAAGTAAAAGCAATAGCAAGTTCACTAACCCTGCTGATTATACTTGCTATGGTTGTGGAAGAACAGGTCATTTCAAGACAGACTGTCCTGACCTATCCAAAAACCAGAGAGAAGAACTAAGAGCAAAGAGAGACAGAAAACTTAAAGCTCAACGTAAAGCTATGATAGCAGAAGAGGACTCCAGCAGCTCAAGCCATTTAACAGACAGTTCATCAGAAAATGATGAAGCCTTCTATGCTGGAGAAACAGACAATGAATGGGATGAATGCTACATGGGCCTAGACAATGGACTCGACCAAGATGAGGTAAAATTTCATGACTCTCAATCTTCAGATAAATCTGATTCTGATTCAGGTAACGAAGATGAACCAGAAGTTACATGGAAAGAAATCAACGAGATGTTTGAAAGCTATACAAGCATTAAGAAGCTATTCTCTGAAGCTATAAAAGAGAATGAAAAGATGAATGATACTATAAAGTTCCTAAGCGAAGCAAATACGAAGTATTCAGCCCAGTCTATCGATCTGGAAGAACAGATCAAGAATAAAGATAGTGAGATTCATTCTTTGAACTCAAAGATCACAGATCTTATCAACAGAAACAACATTGCTGAAGAGAAGATTAAGAAAGGTAGAGATATGATCTACAGGAGTGATGAACGTGCCAAGCTGCTTATCAATATACAACAGAAAGGGTCTGCTGGATTAGGATATCCAGGTCACTCAGAAGAAGCAGCTGGTCCAATAAAATTCGTACCAGAAAGGAAACAAATACCAGATCAAGTGATAAACTTGAAAAATAAGAAAGATCTTCCCCAGAAGATGATGGTTAAACAATCTGGTAACAGACAGTATCATCAAACAAAAGGACATCCTGGCTACTATACTGAATCCAAACAACAGACCAGAAATAATGTCAACAGGACATCACAGAAGAGAACAGAAAGTAAAGGATCAGAGAGATATTATCCTTCTGTTCTTCAATCTAAGTCCTCTGTTGATGGAAATGGGAATATCATCACTAGCTACATTGCTGTTCCCAATCTAAAGTTATTCTGGATTCAGAAAGGGATCTTTGCTAATAACCAAGCACCCAGACAATAAAGGGTAGCTAAGTCTTTTTAATTGCAGGACCAGAAGACTGCAAGAAGAAGCAAAGCTGCAAAAGGAACAATCTGGATAATTGATAGTGGATGTTCTAAGCACATGACCTGTGACAAGAATCTACTAACAGACTACGTTGAGAAACCA
Organism: Leonotis leonurus; assembly: GCA_026898415.1. Taxonomy (NCBI): domain Eukaryota; kingdom Viridiplantae; phylum Streptophyta; class Magnoliopsida; order Lamiales; family Lamiaceae; genus Leonotis; species Leonotis leonurus. The sequence continues at coordinate 8,026 of JAPKLX010001134.1, read as the reverse complement.
GGACCCCAAGTTACTTTTGGATGCAATTCTAAAGGATACACCAGAGGGTATGGTAACATAAAAGTTGGCAAGACCACCATCTCAAATGTTTCATATGTTGAAGGTCTCAGCCATAACTTATTCTCTGTAAGTCAGTTCTGCACCAATGGTAATCAAATTATTTTTGACACTAACAACTGTCTGGTGAAGAACAAGGAAGGAGATGAGATACTCCTTACCGGGATACTGCAGGATAGGCTATATATTGTGCAATGGAACAACCAGATAGAGACCTGTCTGGTCACTAAGACAGTGTCAGAAACAAGTTGGTTATGGCATAAGAGATTAAGTCATCTCAACTTCAAAACAATCAACAAGATTGCACGAGAGAAACTAGTTGAGGGTCTGCCAGAACAAACCTATGACAAGAATCACATATGTGAAGCATGTCAAGCTGGAAAGCAGACCAGATCATCTTTTTCAAGCAAATCTGTCCAGAGCTCGACCAGAATATTAGAGTTACTGCATTTAGACTTATTTGGTCCAGTTAAACCTTTAAGCATAAATGGCAGGAAATATACTCTAGTCATCATTGATGATTATTCAAGATTTACTTGGGTAATATTCTTGTATAAGAAGAAAGAGACTCTGGAGAAGCTGCCATCTTTTCTCAACAAGATCACCAAGAAAAAGGATGTTTCTGTTACCACAATCAGAACAGATCGTGGAACAGAATTCCTAAACCAGAAGGTTGAGGAATACTGCAACCAGATGGGCATCACTCACCAGACATCTGCTGCAAGAACTCCTCAACAGAATGGAGTTGTTGAGAGAAGAAACAGATCATTAAAAGAAGCAGCACGTACTATGCTCAATGCAACCTGTTTGCCAAAGAAGTTTTGGGCAGAAGCCATATATACAGCGTGCTACACCCAGAACAGATCAGTTGTCACCATCAGACATGGGAAGACACCCTACGAGATATGGAACAACAGAAAACCCAGGATTCATTATTTTCGTTCTTTTGGCTGTCTGTGTTACATACACAATAATGGGAAATCTCAGTTGAAAACTTTTGATAGCAAAGCTGATCCAGGAATATTCTTAGGATATTCTGATGTTAGCAAAGCTTATAGAGTTTTTAACAAGAGGACTCACATTGTGGAAGTAACACCTCATATTGTTTTTGATGAATCCGTTATTAGTGACAGAGAGCTAGACATTGATCAAGAATTTGTCCAGAACATAAACCAGAAAGGAATCCAGAACAAGAATCAGAAAGAAAAAGGGATTCTGTTAGAAGATATTCTAATCTGGAATACATCAGAAGAATATGAAGTTGAAGTTCCAAACAATGCTGAAGCAGCTAGCTCACAGCAAGGGGGAACAGAACAAACTACACCAGAAAGCAGTCAGCCAGAAGGTGAAAATAATCTGAATGAACCAGAACCAGATCAACCAGAAGAATCAAGCAATACAAATGGTTGGAATAATGATCAAGAAGAACCAGAAGATGAAAATCCATTCCAAACTTCTCATCCAGAATTTGAAGACCCAACAAGTGAACCAGAACAGGAGACATCAGAAGAGGAGATGTCTAGCAGAAGGAAATGGATTCAAGAAAATCACCCTTCTGAACAGATTGTTGGGAACCCAACAGATAGAGTAAGAACTAGAAGAATGCATGGAGAAAGTGCACTTCTCAGTTGTTATCTGTCACGTGTTGAACCCTCTGACACCTATGAAGCACTTAGAGATGCAGACTGGGTCATAGCTATGCAAGAAGAACTCAATGAGTTCAAAAGAAACCAAGTCTGGTATATGGTTGACAGACCAAAACATCAAGGAGTGATAGGTGTAAAATGGGTATTTAAAAACAAACGAGATGAGAATGGAGAAGTAGTCAGAAACAAAGCTAGACTTGTTGCAAAGGGATACAATCAACAGGAAGGCATCGATTTTGATGAAACCTTTGCACCAGTGGCCAGATTAGAAGCAATCAGGCTATTTCTAGCATATGCTGCATACAAGAGATTCAAAGTATACCAAATGGATGTTAAAAGTGCATTCCTTAATGGCATACTTGAAGAAGAAGTGTATGTTGAGCAACCACCTGGTTTTGAAGAAGAAAATCCTGACCAGAGAGTATATAGACTAGCCAAAGCTGTCTATGGACTGAAACAGGCACCCAGAGCGTGGTATGAAACATTATCCACATTTTTACTGGAATCAGGCTTTAGAAGAGGTTCTGTTGACAAGACACTATTTGTCATCAAAATCAAAGAACATATTCTGTTGGTCCAGATATATGTCGATGACATAATCTTTGGATCACAGTCTCCCTATCTATGTGACAAATTCGCTGAACTAATGAAGAACAAATACCAGATGTCCATGATGGGTGAGATGAATTTCTTTTTAGGACTGCAGGTAAAGCAATTACCAGATGGTATCTTTGTTAATCAAGCAAAGTACATCAATGATCTGCTAGTCAAATTTGGAATGAAAGATAGCAGAGCAGTAAAAATTCCTATGCAATCAAATGGAAAGATAGATCCAGACCCAGAAGGAAAACCTGCTAATATTACTCAATATAGAGGAATCATTGGCTCACTGCTATACCTTACAGCAAGTCGTCCAGATATCACATATGCCGTTGGAGTTTGCGCCAGATATCAAGCAAATCCTAAAGAATCACATATGGAAGCTGCCAAAAAGATACTTAGATATCTTAAAGGCACAGCTAATATTGGTCTCTGGTATCCACAAGATGATAACTTTGAGCTTACAGGCTATTCTGATTCAGATTATGCAGGATGCAAACTGGACAGAAAGTCTACCTCTGGAACATGTCAATTTCTTGGAAACAAGTTGATATCTTGGTTTTCAAAGAAACAGACATCTGTTGCTACATCAACCACAGAAGCAGAATATATGGCTGCTGGAAGCTGTTGTGCACAGATACTCTGGTTGAAACAGCAATTAAGAGACTATGAGATTGATGTAAAGGAGATACCTATATTCTGTGACAGCTCAAGTGCTATAGCTATAACACAGAATCCAGTACTCCACACAAGATGTAAACATGTCGATGTAAGACATCATTTTATCAGAGATCATGTAGAGAGAAAGCACATCAAGATTGAGAAGATTCATACAGACATCCAACGTGCTGATATCCTAACTAAAGCATTACCAGATGAAAGATTTAAGATGCTGTGTGGAAAACTAGGACTACTCAGTCTGGATGAACATGACCAGAAGGCTACCAGATAGCCAACACCAGAAGGGTACCAGATAATCAACACCAGAAGGGTACCAGATAGCCAATACCAGAAGGCTACCAGATAGCCAATACCAGAAGGCTACCAGATAGTCAACACCAGAAGGCTACCAGATAATCAACACCAGAAGGGTACCAGATAGCCAACACCAGAAGGGTACCAGATAGCCAATACCAGAAGGCTACCAGATAGTCAACACCAGAAGGCTACCAGATAATCAACACCAGAAGGGTACCAGATAGTCAATACCAGAAGGCTACCAGATAGCCAATACTAAAAGGCTACCAGATAGTTACCAGAAAGCACAGTTGAAATAAAGTACACGTGGCATAATTTTCTCTATAAATTCACGAGAAAGCCAAGTGAAAATTATTTCTTAAATGCTAAGTCAAGGGGGAACTTTTAAGGAAATTGAAGCGTCGAGATAAATGACGTCATCTTCCTAGGTTACAGACTGTAAAAGATATTTTTATCCTTGATTTACTACAAATCTCTCACCTTTGTGATGATTAGCCCAACTTTGGGAACTGGGATCGAGGAAATCCCTGCAAAAGACAGAAAAAGGAAAGTTGCCAAAAGTAAGAGATACGGACACGCTCGCATATAAACCCTAGGATTTAGAGCGTACATCTCACGCAAGGAAAGGCGGCAAAACAAATCCTGAAGCGGGAAAAATCTAAAAAGGGAGGAAATCTTTTCAACTCTTCGATTTTCTTTTATTTTTTTTTATTCTCTTTGTGCTTAATAAATTTTGCTATATATATGTGCGATATCCCTCCTTAACTGTTCACCTTCACTTTATCGCACTGAGCACTTCTCAAAATTCTAAGCACTTAAGTTTTCCCAAATCTCTGCAACTCTTCTCCAAAGCTATTTTTGCGTTCAACTATGGCACCCCAAACTTCACTCTTTCTGCAACACGTAGCCGAGGTTCAGAAGTTTCTCTCACCTGAACCGTATGCTGTTCTTGAAACACATGGTTTTCGAAAGCTCGAAGAAATTTTTGCTATAGTTTCACGCTGCAAAGGTTTTTAGATTAATCAAAACTTCTTTATATCTGCATTATATTGCATATTCTGTGTCCTTCTTTTGCTCTATGATCTGCTATTCTCACTGTGTTATTCTTATACTTGTTCATATAAACTGATAAATATGTATATATTTGTGTGAATGATATTTTGGATGTAAGGATTCTGCAACATCGTCACTTCACATCCCAAGATGTTTCTGGGAAAGCAATGGCCTCCTTCTACCTAACATGGCAAAATGACAAGCATGGCTTCGAAGCCAACGTCCTGATGCCTATTGGGGATAGAACCAGCAAGACCCCTTACAATGTGATAGAAATGATCAACCAAGCGTACAGGTTGAAAGATGAAGGATTAACCCTGGAGGAGATCACCTCTGAGCAACTACAAGAAGCTGTGGAGACTATGATGGTGATACCCATCTCCTACACTGGGAGGATGTTTCACAGATCTCTGCTGCAACCGGGATTCAAGTTGCTATTGGAAGTGGTTCAAAGGATTTTCCTTAACCACAGTGGCTCGTATGATCAAGTAACCCCGGAGAAGTTCAGAATCCTTACTGCCATTGTTCTGAACCTTCGAGTGAACTGGAGCAGGATTCTGTTTGAGCTGATGGCTAAAGAAGCCAAGTTGGTCACTTACACCAAAGACAGCAAGGGCAGAGGAACTTCTGTGGAAGTTAGGAGGAATTTACGGCACTCCACCAAGATAAGCTTGATGATTGAGAAGTTTTTTAAGCAAAAAGTATGGGATGATGCTGAGGAGTACAACATCAATCACTCTATTCCCAAGGACCAGTATCAGCTGGAGATGTCCATGGGACTTGCCCCTCAATTTTTCAACAAAATCACTGATGAAGTGCACCGAGTTGCTGCACTAGAAATGGGAAGTTCCAACCCTACCTGGATGCCTCCTTCTAGAGGAGTGGAGAAGAAGAAGGAGAAGACAGTGAAAGAAAAGGCAGCACGTAAGAGAGGGAGTTCTGTTGAGACAGAAACCTCTGCCTCTCTGCCCAAACAGAAGAAACGCAGACTCCACAAGGTTCAAGAATCATCACCACCACCAGAAGCCACTGCAGAACAGTCTGACTTGCCAGAACAGGAAGAAGAGGCACCACAGACTGCTGAAGTGGAGACAGAAAAAGACTTCTCTCCCGCCAGAACAGCTACTCCTTCTCCGAGCAGAATGGAGAAAATCAGTGAAGAAGAGGAGGAAGAATCTGCTGATGAGGAGGAAGTGAGAAAACAACAAGCAGAGAATGTCATCCACCTGTTGGAGAATGAGGCAGAACATTCTGTCTTGCAAGAATTTCCTGGAATCACTCAGCTACCAGAGAGCTTGGGAGCCGCTAGGAGAGTCAAATTCTACTTGCTGGTCAAGGACAGTGAGTACTATATATTTGATGCTTTGCTCCAGCTCAAATCAATCGATGAATTGAAGAAAGAAGAAGCCACTCTACTGAGTCTGCTCCAGGTTACTACTGTTCAGGAAGTCAGAGCAGAATACCACCAGCTTATCTCTGGCCTCATGAAGCAGGAGGCAGAAGCACTGAAAATTGACATGCCCACATCAAGTTCTGCACAACCTCAACAACAACCACAACCAGAACAGGGAGCACCTACAGAAAGTCAGTCTCCCAAGAAAACTCCAACAATAAGTCAGTCTCCCAAGAAAACACCCATTATTGATCTGGATTCCGGAGATGATGAACCAGTGGGCCAGGCCATTGGAGGTGAGCCCAGTAATGAGATTTTCACACAGGGAGCAGCACAGAAATTAAAGAAGCACGTGAATTTCTACACCCTGGAAGAGTTGCTGGAAAGAGAAACAGGACCCTTCAACAACTATCAACTCGACAATCTCATTACCCTTCGAGTTGAAAATTGTTTGACAGACACCTGCAACATTCTTCAAGAAAAAGCCACCCAGGTCCTTTCTGATTTTAATCAACATCAAAAGGACTATGTTAATGATATGGATAAGGACATCAGAGGCAAACTCAGAAAGATCAGGGATGATCTGAATAAGAAGATGGATGATGATAGAGCAGCAGCTGAAGCTAACCAGAACAGAATCAATATCCGTCTGACTGGAATTGATGAAAGAGCAGAAAAGGCCACTGCCCTGCTTGCTGAACTGCTGGCCAACCAAGATGAGTCTATCAGTGCAGCTGTTGACAAGAAAGGCACTGCACTTGCTGCTCAACTCAAAGAATCTACTGACCTGGCCATTCACTCACAATTTGCTAAATTTGAAGATGACAAATTTGTGGAGTTGATGAGAAGACACCAGATCGATGTGCTCAATGATCTACTGTACCCCAATCCTGATGAGTTTGGCAACCAGAACACCCGTCTCACTGCTGTTGAAGAGCTTCAAGCTACATATGACAAAACATTGTCAACATTGAACAGCAGACTGGAGAAGAAATTGGATGCCTCTAACCAGACAATCAACCATCTGCTGGGCTTTAAAGACGATGCAGAGGAAAAGATGGCAAAGATGTCTGAAGAGATCGCCTCCCTTCGTACACTCATCAATACCCTATTTGATGATGTCAAAAAGGGGGAAATCTCTGGAGGAAAGGGTGGAAAGGGAAGCAGCAAGGCGTCTGCTGAAGCAACAGCACCAGCACCAGAAGCACCTGTACCAGCACCAACCCAACCAAGAGCTACCACTCCTCCCAGACCTGACCCTACTCTTCTAGGATCAGAACCAGCTCAACCTACATCTGCAACCCCCAAAGACAAAGGCAAGAAGCCTATAGATGAAGGGGATCAGATAGCAGAGCTGCTGCTATTCGGAGTGAGCATGGATCAAGCGTGTGATCCAGTATTCAGAGCTCAATTTTACAAAGATCAGGCGGAGAGAGAGAGAAAGCTGGCTGCCCAGGAAGCCAAAGAGAAATCTTATCAAACACCTTTCTCCTCGCCTACATCTACTGAACGCTCACAGCAGCAGTCCTCTCAGTCAACAACTCAATCAAAGAAGAAGAAGAAGAAGTCCTTCTCCTGGAATCTGTCATTACAAAAAGAGACACCCAAAGATACATGGGTTCCAGAAGAGGACCAGATTGACTGGGAGAAAGTAAAGCAAGGGTTTATCTTGAATAGATATTTTTTGAAGGAGCCTACATACTCTGAATCAATTCCTGATGAGGACTTCAACAGATATCTTGAGAATTTTGGTGACCAAGAGCTAATACAGAGGATCAGAATAGCTGCTTCTGATGCCAAAATCCAGCTAAAGGCACCTGAGAAAGAGTACATGATCTGCCCAACCATACCTGGGAGCAATCTTCCTGACAAAACCTACATTCTCAACTACATCAACCAGCTGGCCAAAATCAAAGGATACAAGATAGATAACCATGATCCTAACTACGCCAGAGTTAGAGATGGGATATATGAAAGCATCCAGCTGGTTTCTGACGCACAGAGGGAGAAGATGAGGAAGGGTGGAGCTGCAAGATGGTTTTCATAGACAATCCTTGTATCTTCTGTTTTTGTCTCTTCTGTTGATTTTTTTTGTACTCAACAATTCACACATCAATGAATTTAGAGTTTTTCTTATCTCTCTGTTGCTTACTGTTATTTATCTTAAATAACAAATAACCTATCTGCCAGAACATGATACAAGTTACATTGTTTTAACTAAGTGTGGTTTTGACATCATCAAAAAGGGGGAAATTGTTGGGAACCCCATAAAAATTTATTAAGTTTTGATGATGCTCTT
>JAPKLX010001824.1:0-17507 GCA_026898415.1 Leonotis leonurus | reverse complement strand
CAGAAAGCTTAAATCTCTCCCTTTAATTAGTCAAGTAAACTGAGAGTGCTTCATCATTAGCAAAGAATGCTTCATCATTCTCTGATGAGCTGTCTGAAAAATGACTCGAGCTGCTTGAATCTTGTTCAGCAAGCATGGCCTTGCGCTCATATTTGAGTTTTCGATCTCTTTTTGCTCTCAGCTCTTCTCTTTGGCTTTTGGACAGATCAGGGCAATATGTTTTGAAGTGACCTATTATGCCACAACCAAAGCAGGTATAATTTGTTGAGTTAGATGTTTTTGAGATTTTACCTGTCTGCTGTTTTGATTCATCCTTATTATCAGGTCGATCACTGTCACGGTTTTTATAGAATTTGTTCTTCTTATCTTTGTAGAAACATCTATATTTCTTCGATCTGATCTCCATCTTGTCCATGCATTTGGCTATCATAACCTTTCTCTTCATCTGGTATAGATGGTTCAGAGGGTTCATCTGGTTTGCTCTTCGCTTTGAAGTCTACTTCTTTATCCTTTTTCGAGCTGCTTTCTGCCTTTTTGGACAGATGATCTGATCCACGAATTCTTTGTATACCGCATTCATGGCCTTCAAGGTGATCAAATAAGGCTTCTGTGGAGAGTTCATTGAAGTCTGCACGAAGTGGTTGCATTGCAGCATATATCTCCTAGCTAGGTGGAAGTGCTCTGAGTACTTTCATGTTTTTCTCTCTTTGAGTATACTTGTTCTTATTGAACGCGGATATCTCAAGGAGGATTCCAGTGAATTTCATCTTCATTTGCTCAATGGTCTCGCCTGATTTCATTTTGAATTCATCGTATTTATTGCAGGCAAGAGAAAGTTTGTTCTCAATCATGACCTCTGATCCTAGACATAAGTCTCTTGGATTTTGGCCAGATGTACGCCTTTGACCGTGCTAGATATGATCCCTTTAGCAAAGTCATCCAGATTGGCTTCGCAACGTTCCTCTGCAGTATATTTTCTTGGATCTTTGGGAAGTATCTGTGTAGTTACACCAGTTGATGTAGTTACTATCACTTCTTCAGTGATCTGTAGTGGGCCTTCTTCAATAACTTTCCACATCATATAGTGATGGGCTTTGAGTGCAGTTTTGATTCTGAAACTCCATTCTCTATATCCTTGGATAGAGAATTCTTCGCACGCCCTAACAACAGAGGATTCCATAGCAGATAGTATGCACGTCAATGAAAAATAGGTTTTCCTAGATCTATTCAAGTTGACCACGCAGGTTTTATCCCTGTGAAATAGAAACAATGGTCGTTTGAACCATCGCTCTGATACCACTTGTTGGTCCCGAAAGAGCAAGGTTGGGTGTATGGGGGGGGGGGGAATACACCAAATACAAACTTTTCAGTTTACTTGGTTGTTTATTAGAGAGTTCAAGCTATTCTTTAAATAAGAAATTGCTCGGCAGATGACTAACTAGATTGATCAACAGATCGATCCCAGATTAGTCCAGACAGATTGCTCTCTAGTGTAGACACTTAGACAATAATAAGAGTGATCTTATTATCTTCTAAGTTTTGTGTGTGCGCGGAAATATGGTGGACTTAGTGAGTGCTCTTATATTAAAAACCTTAAGGGTTAATCAGATTGATTGTAGATGCAGACTATATGATAATGCAGAGAGTTATAATAATGATCAACTGAAAGTAAATATGCAGAAAGATAAATGACACAGTTGTTTAACGTGGTTCGGGAAATCCCTACGTCAACGATCTGATCAAAACTAAACCAGATTATCCACTACTAGGATACTCTTCTTCTTTATACTCGTGGAGAATGAGTCACAAGTACCAATCAAAGCTAGAGAGATACTTATGCACGAAGTAAGGGTCGTGTCCCTTTACAACAGATTACCTCTACGTTACCACTAAAAAACTACTAGCTAGCAGGGTGATCTCCTTTCTTTCGATAAGACAGACTTAAATCGAGGTTGGGTTGGTGTGATATAGAATCACAGGTTGTTTGAAGCTCTTAGTCTAGTTCAGAGATTTGCTTGAGAGTATGTTATCAATGTATCTCGCGTCACTCTTCCAAATTTTGAACTTCAAATATATAGGCATTGAATTTAAAATTCTAACCGTTGTTGATTGGCGTGAGATTGATTGTAGATTGCCAATCACTGATATCCATCATATCTGTTCTTGCCTTGTAGAAGCGTTGACTCAATCCTCTAAGTATGGAAAGCAGATCGCTAACGATTACTTTCCTTCCTTATGTCAATCGTGGATTCTCTTTTCAAACCCTGTTGGATGGACTTCAATTTTGACGTGGCAAGAGGATATGATGTGTAGGATGATGTCATCTGGTGGTTTGATGACTCTATTGATCTAGTGCAATGTTGTGATCATCGATCTGGTCGGTGATCTGGTTGCTGTCTGTCACAACAGATCAATTTCTTCTTGGCAAGAAATCTTGGCCTTCATCCTATACTATTATAGAAATAATTTCTATAGGAATAATTCCTTTACATGCTAAGTCATCTCCTAATCTGTTCTCTATCAGAATTCACTTTATATGCAGTGATCTGTTAACAGATAGAACAGTTAAACTCTAAAAGGAACTAAGTGTGTTTCGAGAGATCATCATCAAAACCAAACTATTTAAGGATTCCCAACACAGTCAATCTGCTGCTTGGGTTCAAGGCTGATGTAGAAGAGAAGATGGAGTAGATGAAAGAAGAGATAACCTCCCTTCGCACACTCATCAAGTCCCTATTTGATGATGTCGAAAAGGGGAAAAAATCTGAAGAGAAAGGAGGCAAGGGTGGAAAGAGCGTGTCAAAAGAGAAAGGAGCAGAAGAGGCGAGACAAGAAAAAGAAACACCATCTGTGGTTGGTAAATCAGTAAAGGAGAGGCCTACTATACCACCAAGGCCAGATCCCACCATTTTTGTACCAGAACAAGCTCAACCAGAACAGGCTTCTGATGTGCATCAGACTCCCAAAGACAAAGGCAAAAAGCCAGTAGACGAGGGAGAACAGATAGCAGAACTGCTACTGTTTGGCGTAAGCATGGAGCAAGCTTGTGATCCGACCTTCAGAGCTCAATTTTACAAGGAGCAAGCAGAAAGGGAGAGAAAGATAGCCGCTCAAGAAACGAGAGAGAAGTCTTTTCAAACGACCTTCTCCCCACCATCTTCTGCAGAATGCTCTCAACAACAATCTTCCCAGTCCACCACTCAGTCCAAGAAAAGGAAGAAGAAGGCCTTCTCATGGAACCTATCCTTGAAGAAACAGACACCTACTGATGCATGGGTTCCAGAAAGTGACCAGAATGACTGGGAAGAGGTCAAACAAGGTTTTATTCTGAACAGATACTTTCTGAAGGAGCCAACATATTCAGAATCAACTCCAGATGAAGACTTCAATCGATACTTGGAGAACTTCAGCGACCAGAGCTTAGTACAGAGGATCAGAACAACTGCATCTGATGCCAAAATCCAACTCAAAGCTCCAGACACTAGTAGAAAAAAGCACATACACTACGGTTTTAAACCGTAGTCTATGACACTTTTGACCGTAGTCTATACTACCATAGTGTATACTTGTTAGTATACACTACGGTTTCAAAACCGTAGTCTATGAAGAAAAAACTGTAGTGTATTCATGTCAATTACTACAGTTCAACATTCAACTGTAGTGTATGTACCATTATACACTACGGTTTTTCATTTAACCGTAGTATATGTTTATGTATAGACTACAGTTAATTGAAAAAACCGTAGTAATTGAGTTGCAATAGACTACGGTTTTCAAGAAAACCGTAGTGTTTGATATAACATAGACTACAGTTTTCTCAAAAACCGTAGTGTAAAGGTTATTATAGACTACGGTTTTTAACAAAACTGTAGTCTATGATTCAATATAGACTACAGTTTTCTCAAAAACCGTAGTGTAAAGGTTATTATAGACTACGATTTTTAACAAAACTGTAGTCTATGATTTAGTATAGACTACGGTTTTGAACAAAACTGTAGTGTAAATGTTATTATAGACTACGGTTTTTAACAAAACTGTAGTCTATGATTTAGTATAGACTATTGTTTTGAACAAAACTGTAGTGTAAATGTTATTATAGACTACGATTTTTAACAAAACCGTAGTGTAAAATTTATTATAGACTACGGTTTTTGAGAAAACCGTAGTGTAAAATTTATTATAGACTACCGTTTTATCAAAAACCGTAGTGTATGCTTCAATATGAACTAGCTACACTACAGTTTCGTATACCACACCTGTTTATATATATATATAAACACATACATACACACCTGAAGTTGTCATCACAAAATTACGGGATTTCATTAAATTAAAATACATCGATAATTACATTACAAAATGTTGTCATCCCAACAATTTGTTTATATCCATTTTCTTTACAAAGTTAGCAATGTACATGCTAAATATCCAAAATACGAAATTGAAGTTGCATGTTAACAACGCAAAATCTAACTGCATCCATCCACCTTTTGACCTCAACCTGAAAAGATAAACACACATATATATATGTATATGAATAAGACAATTTAAAATGATAACATAAACTATATAGTTTAACTGTTATACGTAAACATTAAAGTATTGAAGGTTTAGTAGAAGAAGAAGAAGAAGAAGTTAATCAAATCGACAATGAATCATCATGCAATGTTTACCATGATGGAGATGAAACTGTGATGCAATGGATTACTGCCAAGGGGAAACGCAAGTTGAGATATTCATCTTCGAGTAGATCCCTTCAGTTTTATCCTCACACTCCAAGATAACCACAAGGCAGTCAACGAACAAGAATAAGTTAGGAGTCATAGTTTTATCCTTCAGTTTTCCAACACAACATTTATAAACATCTAACTAAAACCCTTCAAATACTAAAAATTCATATCAAAAAATATAATATTCATCCATAACAGAAATTAGGAGTCATAGTTTTATCCTCACACTAATTATTACATACACAAATTCCTCATTTACACTAATTATCACATACACAAATTTTCTGTAGGAAAGTAAGACTTGTGTTTTGACTGTTGGCCTACCTTTCCTTAATTAAACTTATGATATTTTATTGTTATTTGAGTTATCCTTACTTAAGAAATATGAGTTTTTCTAGTTATTTTCAACTGTAAACAGATATCAAGAGCCCACCATTTGTACATCAACTACTTGTCATATATACCAGTTAATCAATATCAAAAAACAATGATTTCATGCAGAGATGATCAAACATACAGATTTTTAGTATCATTTTAATTAATCTCAGAAAAACATGGATTCCAAACAGATTGGTATGACCAAATTAAAATCATCTAGCAAGTGGAAGACTCAGTAGATAGTTTACCAGCTTTACCTACTATTACATTACTGCAGACAAGTAAATTATTATAATCTCAAGCAGTAAATAATAGTCACACAAAATCAGATTTTCAATGTTCAGATACAAAAACAAGAGGTGTATGAACTTATATACCAAATAAAATAAAATAAAATAACCTTAAAAGTAATAGTAACATACTCACATTTTCAACCAGTTTGTCGACGACCGCTTGCACGTAAGCTCTAAATTTCGATCTAATCATGACAGTCACCTCACTGAGATAGTCTCCGGGGGCCATATGCCCGCTTTCCGGAATGCAAGAACCCCATGCCTTCACTTGTGCTTCTATCTGGGGACGAAGAACATCTAGCAATCTTTTCATTGAATTCAACAGAACTCCCAACTGAAAAAAAGGGCAAGATAAAACATTAGCTTGGACAACGACGTTGAAAGGAGCGCATATTACGTACTTATATGGAAATTCATTTACATCACTGGTGACATTGTAAGGGCAGCCATGTCCCTTTGCGAATTTCTGGACATATTTGAGACCAAATTTCATTGGCATCGTGTTCTCTTTCAATGGAGATAAAACTTCAGCGTACTGCTTCTCCAAGCTCTCCACCACTGCCTTCTCGACCTCTGCTATGGTCTTTTCATACATAAAGCAATGCATAAGACGAGAGAACGGAAGTGACTTAGAGATGCAAATGTACAACCAGTAGGTGCATCTAGCCCCATTCTCACTCTACGTACTGCAAAATAAGCAGTTTTGGGAAGGTATTATGTACCATAAACATTATAAAGTTCAACCACTCTAATCAGTCAAATAACTTTTTCTATGATAACAATGTAGGTAGGGACCTTGAATATTAATTTTGCCAATAGTTTTTTTGGCCTTCACAGAAGCTCCTTCGGTAACAAGCTCTGTATTCTGTTTTCTCAGAAGTTCTTCCTCTGACTGCAACAGTATATGTCTCAACCGAAAAATAGGAAAAGACAAATTACTGTAGATCACAAGCGCAAGTATTAACAATTCAAGAATAGTTACAATTCTTGTTTGAAGAGAAATTAATCAATCTTAGAGCGAAGGCCTTTTCAAACAAAGATCAGACTGCAGCATCCGTTACCAAAAACACTCATTCCTTGGTTTATTATTACAATACAAGTTTAGTAAATAAATCTGTAACTTGGGATTCTCTTTGGCAATGTAATTCCACAAGTAACTATATCTAGTAAAAGGTCAATGAAAATAGATGTATATTCAAATGCCAGTTTCAGCCTTTTCATTTGATACCGAGAGCAGCACCTCTGAAGGATATAGACAGCTAAAGGGAAATAACAGTAATTATGAGAAAAAACAATGACATAAAAAAGGGAAATAATAGTAATTACCCGAAAGCATCCCACAGCAATGCACATTCATTTTCCAAAAAGGCAGGAGCTTCCATGCAGCCCTTGGCCCAGGAGTGAAGACAAAGCCTAACACATGCATCATAGGAGAGAACACCATACCAGTAACCAAGTCCACTGCAGAAGGCTTGGGGTATAATCATAGGAAATTCTTGGACTCATATTGCTTTCGTACAAGGATGATCATAAGCCAACATTCAAATTATAGGAACTTACTACAATTGCATTTGAAAATTCCTGATGAGCATCATCAAGTTTGACAGCCATTCTATACACATTATGAGACAGGATTTTGTGACGATTTGTCCAATTCGCGTTTCTCCATATACCTTTCGGGATTTCACTCAAACCGTAGCCCAAGAGAAAAGCTCCCGTCACCAGACCAAATGTGTTTGCATAAGCCATAGCAAGGCCTAAGATATTGCCACCCCTGCATGTATGCAATGCACTTCATTTCGTAACAAGATACCAAAGAACCATAATGAAACCGACATTGTGATTTGGCAAGTGAGCCGAGTACGTATCATACCCTAAAATTACAGTCATAAAAATTGTTTACTGATGTGAGTCAAATCTGCAGCATACTCTATCAAATACAAAGTCGCTGAAAGTGTTTGCTAACACCCAAAGATAATACAATATCTGAAGCAAGTAATATCTGAGCATGTATTCTCTGAACTACTTACATAGACAGCAGATAGTTCAACTTCCTGCGAGCAAGGCCGGTATGCTATGAAAGTGAAGTCATTTGAGAAGGAACGAGGGTTAAAGCATGTATCCAGTGTACTCGAATGCCTTCTGCTCACTTCTGTCCCCTAAGACAATCTGCATAAATTGAAAATACTGAACTATCAAGCTCATTAGTCATTAGTATAAGTTACTTCTTAAAGAAGAAATTTTCCAATAACCCAAAACCATTCAGAACATAAAAAAAAAGACGTGGATGTGAATGACAAGAAAATTGAAATCGAAAATGTTATGAGAACAGGTTTGATATCCCCCGGTAGACAAGTTTTTGCAGGTCAAGGTAAACAACATAATGCAAATCTATTAAAATGAAGGATTCTGAGGTTGAAAACTTCACATTCCAAACCTTGTTGTGTAGACACCTGCTGCTAGAGGTGCTGCTACAACCATCTTATTCTGATCCGTTAAAATTGATCGCAAGCCCCCTGCATTTCAGGCAACATTTAGAGAGAAACAATTAAAAATAAAAAATATTGTCACCGCAGCACAGCTCGCACCTCCGCTCTCGAACCACCGGGGCGCTCGTACCTCCGGGCTGCTCGCATCTGCTGCTTGATCCTCCAATAGAACCACCCTATAACTCGAGTTGCTCGCTCGAACCGCCTGCTGCTTGAATAGAAGCACCGCTCGGAGAGAGGTAATAGAGAGGGATGCAAGATCGAGAAGGGGAAGGTCGAGAATGATGAGAGTTTCAGAGGTTAGGGATCGGTAGAGAGCTGGGTCGACGACAGAGAGGGCTTGAGAGAATTGGGCAAAATTGGGTTGGAGATAGATATTTTAATTTTGGATATACACTACGGTTAATAAACACCGTAGTCTATGTTAAAAAAGAACGCACATACACTACGGTTTTTTAGAATCGTAGTCTATGTATTAAAAATATAACGCACATACACTACGGTTTTTTAGAACCGTAGTCTATGTATTAAAAAACCACGAGCATACACTACGGTTTTGAAAAACCGTAGTCTATGTATTAAAAAAGCACGCACATACACTACGGTTTTTAAAAAACTGTAGTCTATGTATTAAAAAAGCACGCACATACACTACGGTTTTTAAAAACTGTAGTCTATTGTTAATATACACTACGGTTAATTTTATAACCGTAGTCTTTTCCCAAAAAAACGCACATATACTACGGTTTTTATATCAACCGTAGTGTATGGAGTGTAGTGTATGTTTAAATTTGTAGTAGTGAGAAAAAGAATACATGGTGTGCCCAACAATTCCAGGCAACAACATTCCAGACAAGACATACATCTTGAACTACATCAATCAACTGGCCAAAATTAAAGGATACAAGATCGACAATCATGATCCGAATTATGCCAGAGTGAGGGATGAAATTTACGAGAGCATTCAGTTGGTTTCTGATGCACAAAGAGAGAAGATGTGGAAAGGTGGAGCAGCCAGATGGTTCTCTTAGATAGATCTTACTCTTTATCTTCTGTCTTGCTCTTTCTGTCTTACATTTCTGTTTCTAATTGTTATATAATCTTAAATAACAATCTACTAACCTCACCAGACTATGTTATATGTTTTACTCTGGTCATCTTATAAAGAGTGGTTTTGACATCATCAAAAAGGGGGAAATTGTTGGGAATCCCATAAATAATTTAAGTTTTGATGATGTTCTCTCGAAAACACACTTAGTTTTCTTCATGTTCTGTGTTACCTCGATCTGCTCTCTATATGTAACAGTATTACTAACATATGAACCAGAAAGTTGAAGCAGATCATCTTAACCAGAATGTTGAAGAAGAGCATCTCAACCAAAAAGTTGAAGCAGATAATCTCAACCAGAAAGTTGAAGCAAATCAACTCTACCAGAAAGTCCTGAACCAGATCAAAGAAACCAGAAACTTTCAACCAGACAGAAGTAGTACCAGATCAACATATACTGAAACCAGATGATATCGACTAAGCGTCTATGAAATCTCAAAAGTCTAAACTACACCTTTCGTACCATAGAAGAAAGAGACTCAATCAAGACTAATGGAAAGTAGTATCTGTCAAACGATCTGCTTACCATACTTAGAAGATTCTGTCAACCTCCTTAGAAGGCAAGAAGAGATAAATTAGAGATTCACTATTTTTGATTGGTGAAATCACATTTACTTCAACCAATCAAGCTCAACGGTTAGAATTTCAAAATTCTATACCTATAAAAGTTCGGAACAAAGACTGGCAGTATTATGAGCGTACAATACTCATAAGATCATTTATCATCTAAAAGATAATCCACCCAGAAATCATCTCAACCATTGAAGCATCTACTGAGAGAAGATTTCTACCTGATCGTGTTCCGAAATATTCATGATCGTAATCACACCTCGATTCAAGTCTGTCTTATCGAGAAAGAAAGAAGGAGATCTTTCCTAGCTAGTAGTTTTGTAGTGGATTAACGTGAAGAGATCCAGTGTACAGTAGTTCTCTGTAAGTTGTAAAGGGACACGACCCTTATTCGTGCATAAGTTTCAACCAGATTGTGTTTGAAACTTGTGGCTCGTTCTCAGCGAGTATAAATAAGAAGAGTATCCTAGTAGTGGATATCTAATCTAGTTTGGATTAGACCGTGGACGTAGGGGGTTTCCCGAACTACATAAAAATAACTGTGTTATTTAGTTTCTGCATTTACATTCCAGTTATTTTATTCACTAACTATCATACTCATTCAAATTGCATTCTTAATTAATCTGCTAAAATATTTGATTAAGTTTTCAGAAGGTTTTCTAAACAAGGGCACCGACGAAGTCCACCATTATTCCGCACACAACACACTGTTAAAGAATAAGATTACTCTTGCCCTTTGCTTTGTGTTACTCACTTGAGAGATTCTGTTTGGACAGAACAAGATTGACCAGATAGTCGATCTGGTCTGGCACTACGAGCAATCTGTAATGCAGAAAGCTTAAAACCCTCCTATTCAAATTAGTCAAGTAAACCGAAATGTCTGTATTCGGTGTATTCCCCCCCCCCCATACATCAAACCTTGCTCTTTCGGGACCAACAGAGAATGCGCAGCGGAGAGGGCAGCGAAAGAGAAACAATGTTATGATTTAATTAGGGATTGTTACCTTTTGTGAAATCTTTTAATTTGGAGATAAAAATATGTATAAAAACAATAATTATTTTATTGAAGAAAATGTTATTGGTTGGTGGTATAGATAGTAAATACTTAGTAATAAGAAATTTTGGATTGGGTTCGATTCCTATGTATTACACATTATTTTCCTTTTTTTTAAGTTTTATTTCTAAAAAAACATTAATATATATAGATGATATTTTATATTAATGTGTCATGTATATTAATTAAAACACACATATAAATGACATTTCGACTATATTGTCATCTAAACAATAGATACATGACTCTATATCATAACATTATTTTGAGAAATGTCATGTATATTTTTCATCACACTTTATAGATCACATTTTTTTTCCGGTAATGTCATGTATGAAAAAAGACACTCATAGATGACAATTTTTGAAATAAAATGTCATGTATCATGTGTCATCTATGTACGAATTTCTAGTAGTGTACGTTTCAGAGAGAAAGAGAGAGAGGCATTTGAGAGATGAGATGTAGGAAAAATGGATTCTTTTAATTTTGCTTTAGTTTTGTTAATTTATTTATTGACACATAATATAATATAATATAGTGCATATGTTATACTCCCTCTGTCCCACTATTGTTGTCCTCTTCTATTAAAATAATACACTCATCTCAATATAAAAGAGGACAACAATAGTGGGACGTAGGGAGTACATGACAGTATATTAGTATACTACAGTTATAGGGTGGTAACCAGACTACGACAGCGAGACCCCCGTTTGCGTAGCGGCAAACCAGATTCAAGGCATACTACAGTTATAGGGTGGTAACCAGACTACGACAATGGTTTAACGACAAGGGTTCAAAATAGTGTTGTCATTGAGCACTACAACAACGGGTATACCACAACGACGTGAAAAAGCATTGTTGCGTAGTGGGATTGAATATAGATGAAGGAGACCAGATTGCTGAGCTACTGCTTTTTGGTGTAAGCAAGGAACAAGCCTGTGACCCTGCATTCAGGGCACAATTTTACAAGGAGAAAGTTGAAAGGGAGAAGAACCTTGTAGAACAGGAGGCCAAAGAGAAGTTTTACCAAAAACCCTTCTCTCCGCCCAGATCAGAACACTCTCAACAGACTTCTTAGTCCATTACCCAGTCCAAGAAGAAGAAAAAGCCATTCACTGGTTGGAATTTGGCTATGAAAAAGAAGACACACAAAGACAATTGAGTACCAGAAGGAGAGCAGAAGGAGTGGGAATCAGTGAAGCAAGGATTCATCATGAATAGATATTTTCTAAAGGAGCATACCTATTCTGAATCTACATGTTGGGAACCCCATAACATCTCTAAGTTTTGATGATGGTTTTTCAAAACACACTTGATATTATACATGTTCTGTACCTTCTATTTGGTTTCAGCATAACAGATAGTCGAAACTGGTTCAAACAGAACGATAGAAGATGTCTTGAACAGATGCTAAAACCAGCAAGTCTCAAGCAGAAGGCTGGAACAGAAAGCTGGAGCAGAAGACTAAGTTAGAGACATAACGCTAAAACCAGCAAGTCTCAAGTAGAAGGCTGGAACAGAAAGCTAAGTCTCAAGATAGAAAGCTCAACCAGCAAGTCTCAAGACAGAATGCTAAATCAGAGAGTCTCAAACCAGAGAATCTCAAACCAGCAAGTCTCAAGACAGAATGCTAAATCAGAGAGTCTCAAACCAGAGAGTCTCAAACCAGAAAGTCTCAAAATGAAGCTAGTCAACTTTGACAGAAAGTTAAAACCAGAAAGGCTTCAAACAGAAAGATGGAAGATGCTTCGAGCAGAAAGTACTCCTACCAGAAAGCATTGTCTACCAGAAAGTAGTTCAACCAGAAAATGGTTAACGTATGCTCAACCAGAAAAGCATCTCAACCAGAAAGTCACTAGACCAGAAAGGATACATCCAGAAGGGTAGAAGCAAACCAGATAGAGCAGAACCAAATCTGTCAATGAAGCATTAAAGACTTTCCATCAAAGAAATAGAAACTGAATCATTGATTGATATGAAGAAGGAAAGCAAATCACAGATGATCTGCTTACCATTCATAAAAGATTCAATCAACAAATCTACAAGGAAATAAGAGATACGATTGATTGGCAATTAACAAATCAAATCAAGCCAATCAACAAACGGCTAGAATTTCAAATTCAGAGCCTATATAAATTTGAAGATTTAAAGTCTGAAGACAAGAACAAGAATATTCACAAGCGCTATACAGCAGAAACACTTTCAAGCACTCTATCTCTAAATCAGACTTAAGCTTCAACCTGTTCGTGATCATAATCACACCAAACCACCTCGATTCAAGTCTGTCTTATCGAGAGAAGGAGATCTTTACTAGCTAGTAGTTTTCTAGTGGATTAACGTGAAGATAGCCTCTGTTTACAGTAGTTTTCTGTAAGTTGTAAAGGGACACGACCCTTATTCGTGCATAAGTTTCAAACCAGTTTGTACTTGGAACTTGTGGCTCGTTCTCAGCGAGGTTAAATAAGAAGAGTATCCTAGTAGTGGATATCTAATCCAGTTTGGATTAGACCGTGGACGTAGGGGGTTTCCCGAACCACGTAAAAATAACTGTGTTATTTAAATTCTGCATTTTATATTCAGTTGTTTTTTATTCTGCATCTATCATACTCATTCAAATCTGCTTTCTTAATCAACTCCTTAAATACTCGATTAAGTCTTCAAAAGATTTTCATAACAAGAGCACTGACTAAGTCCACCATTATTCCGCACACAATATATAATTTGGAAACAAGTTCACACTTGCTTTCTGCTTTGTATATCTCACTTGAGAGAATTTATTTGGATAGAATCTAATTGATTGAAAATCAATCTGTTCTATCACTTTGAGCAATCTGTAAACCAGAAAGCTTACATCTCTCTGATTAAATTAATCAAGTAAACTGAAAAGTTTGCATTTGGTGTATTCCCCCCCCATACACCAAACCTTGCTCTTTCGGGACCAACACTACACTAGATGAAGACTTCCAACAGTACTTGGACAACTTCATTGATTAAGCATTAATTGAAAGGATCAGATCGGCTGCCGAGAAGGCTAAAATCCATATTAAGGCACCCGTAAGGGAGTATATGGTATGCCCGATGATCTCTGGAAGCAGTATAGTAGACAAGACATACATTCTAAACTACATCAACCAGGTAGCCAAAGTCAAAGGTTACAAGATCGACAACCATGATCCCAACTATGCAAGAGTGAGAGATGGGATCTACGAGAGTGTACATCTGACCTCCGATGCTCAGAGAGAAAAGATGAAGAAGAGAGGAGCTGACAGATGGTTTTCTTAGACTTTATCTTATCTTATATTCATCTGTTGTCTTGCTAATTATTTGGTTGTGGAATTCTCATGTAACTCACCTTGATTCTGATCTGATATATAAAAATTTGTGGGTTATCTGATGACAACTTCTCATTGTCCAGATGCAGATTAATGTTTATGTTCGTTATAATTAATAATGACTCGTAACCCATTTGGTAAATTCAAACTAGATCAACCTTTAATGTTTTACTAGGGTTATTGTAACGTGTGGTTTTGACATCATCAAAAAGGGGGAAATTGTTGGGAACTCTTCACAAAATTTAGTTTTGATGATGTTCTTTCGAAAACACACTTAAAATTATTTTCGTTTGTTTGGCGTTAACCTATTCTTCATGTAACAGATAACTATCTTATAAAGAGAATCTGATAGAGAACAAGTCTATACATCACGTTAGACAATGACTTAAAATGTAAAGGATTATATCCTATAAAAGTCATCTGGTTAGTTATTCGAAGAACGAGTTCAGCAGGAGCCTACAAGCAAACAAATGATCTGATCAATGGCCACTTAATCTTGTTATGATGAGATTATTCACAGAGATTGCAACCATGCTTTATAAATATTTTGATACAGATTGATATTGACCAGATTGATGTTAATCTGTTTACCAGATCATGCAAATATCGAGTGAGCCATCCCAGGACCAGATCAAGTTATTCATCTGACATACGAATAAATTGTCTAGATGTACATAGAAGAATCACACTTAGATTGCCAAATCAGCAAATCTCACAAAGATGGAAGGTATATCATTAGAGATCAAGAAAGGAAGGAGGATTTATCAACAGCTCGAAGAAGGAAAGAGAATCAATCATCATCTGCTTTCCATATATCAAAGGATTCGGACAATCTTTCACACAAGGCAAGAGAAGACTTTATGGGAGTCATATCTTTTGAATGGCAATAATCATTTATTACATGCCAATGAAAGCCAACGGTTAGAATTTCAAAAGTCTGGAAGAGTACAATGCGCATACACGAAGCATATTGATAATCAACAAGCCGTTACTCGATCCTATAGAAGTCATTCTGTTTTCCTTTGTTCGTGGACCAGATCAATAGCAGACTACCAGCAAACAGATGATCCATCATATGGTCACTCGATCTGTTTCTATCAAATCACTCACAGAAAATTCTACCATGCTTTGGAGCATATTTCTTGAAGACCAGATCGATAGCTTGACCAGATCGATATCAATCTGGTAGTGACCAGATCGTTGTTTTAAACCAGATGATACCAGATCAGATCCAGTTAACTGGTACTCACTTGTTTGAACAGATTAACTGATGAGAGTCCCAAACTACTTGCCATGTCAGAAGATCTTCGCTAGCTAGTAGTTTTCTAGTGGATTGATGTGAAGAGATCCAGTTACAGTAGTTTTATGTAAGTTGTAAAGGGACACGACCCTTATTCGTACATAAGTTTCAAATAGATTTTACTTGAAACTTGTGGCTCGTTCTCAGCGAGTATAAATAAGAAGAGTATCCTAGTAGTGGATATCTAATCCAATTTTGATTGGACCATGGATGTAAGGGGTTTCCCGAACCACGTAAAAATAACTGTGTTATTTATTTTCTGCATTTTAAATTTCAGTTGTTTTATTCACTAACCAACACAACCATTCAATCTGCATTCTTAATCAATTTGCTAAATATTCGATTAAGATTTACAAAGGTTTTCTAAATAAGAGCACAACTAAGTCCACCATATTCCGCTCACAACGCTCTGTTAGGGAACAAGATTACTCTTGATCTCTACCCAGTGTTATTCACCGGAGTGTTTCTGTCTGGACAGAATAAAATCGATCTGGTCATTGATCTGGTTTGTGACAACTAAGCAATCTGCCTACAGAAAGTTTAAACTCTCTAAGAAATTAGTCAAGTAAACTGAAAAGTTTGCATTTGGTGTATTTCCCCCCCCCCATACACCAAACCTTGATCTTTCGGGACCAACACAGATCGTGATTGATTCTCTTTCCTTCTTCGCGCTATGATTGATCCTCCTTCCAAACCTGATCTCTAATTGATATACTTCCATCTACGAGTGATCTGTTGATGTGTCAAGTTGATTGGGATTCTCCTAAGTACATCTAGACAGTTGATCGAATGTTAGGTGACTAGGTTGATCTGGTGCAGTCAAAGAGATCGTGCTCAAAGATCCCAGAACATACACATCAGAAGAACGGCGGGAAGCAAATCTAGATGACTTTGCCAAAGGAATTATCTCCAGCACTGTTAAAAGAGTTCATATGGCCAAGATCTCAGATCTGGATACATCCAAATAAATGTGGGAAGCACTGCGAGAACTCAGCTTAGGGTCAAAATCTATGATCGAGAACAAGCTATCCCTGACGTGCAACAAATTCGATGAATTCAAGATGAAGCTTGGTGAAACCATTGAGCAGATGAAGAACAGAGTCATCGAGGTGCTACTTGGGGTCTTTGCTTTCAACAAAAACATGTACACACAGAGAGAGAAGAATCTAAAAATTCTCAGGGCACTACCACCAAGCTGGGAGATATACTCTGCAATGCAACCACTATGTGCTGATTTCAACGATCTGTCTATTGAGGCATTATTTGACCATCTGGCTGTACACGAATGTGACATTAGAAGGATTCATGGACCAGATCACTCTTCAAGCAAGAAGAATGAGAGCAGTTCAAAGAAAGAGAAGGAGATAGCCTTCAAAGCGAAGGCAAAATAGATGAACCAGTACCAATTGCAGCACCAAAAGGAGAAGGTTATGACAAACTGCTTAAAGAATTTTTCATGATTGCTAAGAGGATTAACAAGATGGAGATCAGATCAAGAAGTATCATAGGTTCTATAATGATAACAAGGGTATATATCAGAAGAATAAAGAACAAGAACGATCAGATGGCAAAATAGAAGCAAAGAGTAATGGTAAAACATTCAACTCCACTGACTATACATGTTATGGTTGTGGCAGAATAGGTCATTTCAAGACAGACTGTCCTGATTTATCTAAAAGCCAAAGGGAAGAGCTGGAGAGCTAAGAGAGATCGAAAGCTTAAAGCTCAACACAAGGCAATGCTGGCAGAAGAAGACTCTAGCAGCTCAAGTCATTTGTCTGATAGCTCTTCAGAAAATGATGAGACATTCTATGCATAAGATACAGAAGATGACTAGGATGAATGCTACATGGGATTAGAAAATGGACTCGACGAGATCGAGGTAAATTCTCATATCTCTATGTCTTCAAATAAACCTGTCTATGATTCAAGAAATGAAGATGAACCAGAAGTCTCATGGGATGAAATCTATGAGATGTTCAAGTGCTACACAAGCATAAAGAAGTTAGGAGGTGATTGGTACATGGGAATGGAGGATGGAATGTAATGGTGATTCTTACTTTCATTCAATTCATATGCTTGTTTAGACATATAATTAAGAATCACCATTCAACTCCATAAAGGAATAGTCATTCATTCCCTAATCTATGGTATTAGCAATTCCTACCTCTCATATTTTTATTATTTTGACAATATTACATTTATATTGTTGGTCCCGAAAGAGCAAGGTTTGGTGTATGGGGGGGGAATACA
>JAPKLX010000762.1:30669-47474 GCA_026898415.1 Leonotis leonurus | reverse complement strand
CGAGGAATTCACTACTTATGTCGGAATTCAAAATGCGGGGTATTACAAGATGAATCCAAGACTACTTGCCACATCAGCAGATCTCACGTAGATGAAAAGAATATCAATAGGAGATCAAATTTGGAAGGAGAATCAATCAACTCGCGAAGAAGGAAAGAAGCATCTATCAACGATCTACTTTCCATATTTATTGAAGATTCGGTCAAACTTTCCAAAAGCAAGAAGAGATAAATCAGGGATTCATATCTCATGATTGGTAATCACCTTCAATTCAAACCAATCAAGCCTAACGTTTAGAATTTCAAATTTTACACCTATAAAAGTTTGGAACCAAGATTGGAAGAGTACGGATACTATCACTTACGATCAACATGCTGTTACTGTGCTCAAAATCAACTCAACGAAGGATTCACTTGAGAAGATTTCTACACACCAGATCGTGTTCTAAGCCGTTCGTGATCGAAATAACACCAACTCGATTCAAGTCTGTTTTATTGGGAAGAAGGAAGGATAACTTCACTAGCTAGTAGCTTTCTAGTGGATTGACGTGAACGAATCCAGTTACAGTAGTTTTCTCTAAGTTATACAGGAACACGACCCTTATTCGTGCATAAGTATCAACCAGATTATGCTTAAAACTTGTGGCTCGTTCTCAGCGAGTATAAAGAAGAGAGTATCCTAGTAGTGGATATCTAATCCAGTTTGGATTGGATTGTGGATGTAGGGGGTTTCCCGAACCACGTAAAAACAACTGTGTTATTTACATTATGCATTTTAATTTGTGTTGTTTATCTGCTAACTAGCACAATCATTCAAACTGCAGTTCTTAATCAACCTGCTAAATATTCGGTTTTGCAATGGTTTTCTAAAACAAGAGCATAGATTAAGTCCACCATATTCCGCACACAAGGCTCTGTTAGAGATCAAGATCACTCATGATATCTACTAAGGGTTATTCACAAGAGAGTATCTATCTGGACAGATGAACATCCACTATTAATGATCCAGGTTGATCCTTTTGCTACTTGACTTCTTCTTGAGGTTCTTCAATCCTGCAATTACGTAGACTTAGCAACCCTTTCAATGATTGGGCACTTGGTTAGTAGCAAATATTCCATTTGGAACCAAAATCAATTTAGTGTTAGGAACATAAATATAACAAGTGATATGTCTCCTTGAGTCATTTGTTCTTGAGATGGCTTTGTAGATAGATGGATGATTCATTTATGTGTTGTCCAGGTTGATTTTGTTCTTCCTAGCTGATGATGTTTTGGTAGGAGCCTTCTGATTTTGATTCATATCTGTTCTGACATAATGAGAAGGTTTGCCTTTGATATGGTAATTGTTTGTCTCCTGCTTCATTCACCATCATCTTCTGAGGCAGATTCTTACTGTTTTTCAGATCGACAACTTGATCTGGTATCTTTTGTCTTTCAACCACAAACTTTGATGCCTTTGATTGTCCATTGTATGCCAATCCAGCAGTCGATCTGGCTTTGTTCTACATTTCAACAATCATGTCAACTCATTCCCTGCTCTTGTTGATTCTTCTCATGTTCTCTCTTGTCTTTTGTAGTTTATCCTCAACTACTTCCTTTCTGGTTATCAAGTCTTTGACCTCTGGGTTGAGTGAGTAAATCTCCTCATCTTTTGCTTTAATTTGTTCCTGGAGATCCTTCTCTTTTGTTGAGAACTTTGTATTAGCTTCACTGAGTATCCTCACTGATTCATTAGCTCTTGTAGCTCTTGAGCTTTTTATTGATCTCTTCCCAAGAGACTTCAACTTCATCTTCATTACAAGAATCATATACAAGTTTGTTAGATGAAATGGAAACATGTGAATATACCTCATTCTGATCAAGGCCATTATCGATTCTCATGTAGCATTCATCCCAATCATCTTCTTGTTCAAGTGCATAGAATGCATTATTGTTCTTTGATGAGCTATCTGAAAAATGACTTGAGCTGCTTGAGTCTTCTTCAGCTAGCATAGCCTAGCGTTGAGCTTTGAGTTTACGATCACTCATTGCTCTTAAATCCTCTCTTTGACATTTTGATAAGTCGGGACAATCTGTCTTGAAGTTACCTGTTTTGCCACAACCATAACAAGTATTGTTAGTACAATTAGTAAATTTATTAGAACTCTTTACGGTTTACTATCAGATCAATCTTGATCTCCACTCTTTTGGTAGCGATTTATCTTGTTCTCATTATAGAACCTTCGATAATTTCTTAATCTGGTCTCTAGTTTCTCAAGTTTCTTAGCAATCATGGAAAATTCCTTCAACAACTTATCTTGAGAACCTCCTTCTTCAGTTGTAGGTACATTTGGTTCCTCTGCAATAATTTTGGGTTTGAAAGCTACCTCCTTCTCTTTCTCGGAGTTTCTTTCACTCTTCTTGCTAGATGAGTGATCTGATCCATGTATTCTCTTTACATCACACTCATGACCAACTAGATGATCAAATAATGCTTCAGTGGTAAGGATGTTGAAATCAGCTCTTAGTGGTTGCATGGTTGCGTAGATTTCCTAACTAGGTGGTAGTGCTCTGATGACTTTGAGATTCTTCTCTCTTTGAGTGTACTTATCTTTCTTGAAAGCAGATACCTCTAGTAGAATTTCAATGAACTTGGTCTTCATTTGATTAATAGTTTCTCCAGGTCTCATCTTGAATTCATCGAACTTGTTGCACGCCATCAAAAGCTTATTTTCGATCATTGTTTTTGATCCAAGGCTTAGATCCTGCATTGCTTCCCATAATTCCTTAGTTGTATCCAAATCTTGAATTTTCACCAGATTAACTCCTTTTAGCAAAATCATCCAGATTGGCTTCACATGTTTCTTCAGTAGTGTACGTTCTGGAGTCCTTGAGGACTTGCTTTGTAATGACTCTAGTATCAGTTGTACGTAATTTTTATTCACAGATGGCTAATTATCCTTCTTCTATCACTTTCCACATCAGACAGTGATGAACTTTCAAACATATCTTGATTCCTTAAGTTCCATTCTCTGTATCCTTGGATAAAGAATTCCTCACACGCCCTAATAACAGAAGATTCCATAGTGACTGATAATATGCTCGTGAATGGAAATAGGTTTTCCTAGATCTATTCAAGTTGACCACACATGTATTAACCCTTTGAAACATAAATAATGGTCAGTTGAACCACTGCTCTGATACCACTTGTTGGTCCCGAAAGAGCAAGGTTTGGTGTATGGTGGGGGGGGGGGGAATACACCAAATACAAACTTTTTAGTTTACGTGACAAATTTACTAGAGAGATTAAACTTTCTCGAAGGGAGATTGCTAAGTTTGACAGACCAGGTTCACTACAAGTTTGAGTAGTGATCTGTCCAGATAATGACTCTCTCGTGAATTACACAATGTATGATCTTGTTATCTATCAAAGTATAGTGTATGGAATATGGTGGGTTTAATTTGTTGCTCTTATTAAAAAAGCTTTAAAAACACTTAGCCAAATATATTAGAGATTGATTAAATCAATGCAGGTTTGAATACAAGTGCTGAGTTAGTGTATAAACAAATAAAAATAAATACATAATGTAAAGAACAAAATTTTTTTACATGGTTTGGGAAATCCCCTACGTCCACGGTCTAATCAAACTAGATTGGATATCCACTACTAGGATATTCTCTTTTTTTATACTCACTGAGAACGAGCCACAAGTTTCAGTCAAGAATAGAATGAAACTTATGCATGAATAGGGTCGTGTCCCTTACAACTTGCAGATAAATCTGCTACAAATACCTTTACGTTAATCCTGTAGAAACCTACTAGTTAGCAAAGATATCCCTCTCCTTCTTCTCAAGAAGACAAAATTAAATCGAGGTTGGTGTGATTTCGATCACGAACGACTTTGAACAGTTTCTGGAAATAGAAATCTCCTCGTTGAATACTTCCATGCTTGAGTAGATTTCTGGAAAGAGTTTCAGCTTTGTAAGTTTGTGCGTAGGTTCGTGTATATCCTCCTGATGTTGTTCAAAGCATTTATAGGTGCATAATAAAAACTCTAACCATTGGGGTTGATTGGCGTGTAATTAATGTCGATTTCCAATCAAAGATATGAATCCCTAATTTGATCCTCTTGCCTTGTAAGAAAGGTTGACTGAATCTCCTAGATTATAGAAAGTAGATAGCTGATTGATCTCTTTCCTTCTTTAAGCTTTGATTGATTCACCTTCCTTCTTTGACAAGTCTGATGACATGGCACAAGGATGAGATTCTCTCTAAGAACATCGGGTGACGCATTGTATACCCAAATGATTTTGAGAAATAACAAATGACTATGTAAAAAAATCAGATGACTCATTGTATATATGATGTTTACTTAATCTCCATCAAAGTGATCTGTCAGGGACAGGTTCACTCTTCCAAGCTGGTCTGGTCAATCTTGTCAGGTTTACTACGAGCGAGGTGATCTGGTCCAAAGTTGCTCCTAGAATTGGTAACAACTGCTGGGTGAAACTAGGTTTGATCCAGGTTGAGTGACCTTCATCAGGTTGTCTGCTTGCTTCAGGTGAGCTGGTTTGCTTCAAGAAAAATGGAAGACTATCTAACCAGATGACTTCCTATTGGACAAAATACAAGTATTTGAGTCCTGTACATTGTAGTCATCAACTAACCTGGTCAAAGTAAAACAGGCTTGCTCTCTATCAGGTTCACTTCTAACAAAGTGATCTCCCTGCTACATTTAAGCAGGCTGGGTCTAGCAATCGATATATAAAATAAATATAAGTGTGTTTCGAAAGAATATCATCAACCTCGATTCAAGTCTGTCTTATCAAGAAGAATGAGAGTTCATATCTTTGCTAGCTAATAGTTTTCTAGTGGATTTACGTGAAGGTATTTGCAGCAGATTCATCTGTAAGTTGTAAGGGACACGAACCTAATCGATTCTTTCTGCTGGATCGGGAGCAGCGCCCATCAGAATTGACGTACTGCCCCACACACCAACACTTTCTTTCCCAGCCTGCTTTGTCCGCACTGACAGGTACTAATCAATTCATTTAACCACTCGTCAACAATTGTAGTGCAGGCCCTTTTCGACTGAGGCAGGCCGCACTCCCATAAGTTCTCTCGGGTATGATACACGGAGGACCCCCCCTCCGGGAGGTGCTGGAGTCCACTTCCCAACAATCCCTCCCTCAGCACCATCCTGGTTCTCTGGAGGATGCATCGGACCTTGAGATCATATGTTGGCGCTCCTTCGAACTCGGGCCATGGGGCTACCTATGACACCCAGGGGACCATCAATCTCACACCTCGGATTACGGCCGTGAATCGTCATAACCCCTAGAGTTGTTGTGCCCAACAACCCCTCCCCTCAAGCACTCCCTGCCTAGGGATGGCACCGCCAGATTTGATTCTTCACATCCGAAGCCCCGGCTCTCATACCAAGTATTGGATCGGGAGCGCCCATCAGAATTGACGTACTGGCCCCACACACCAACACTTTCTTTCCCAGCCTGCTTTGTCCTCACTGACAGGCTGACCCAGGACACTTCCCAGTAGGTCACCCATCATAGTATTGCTCCAAGCCAAACACGCTTAACCTTGGAGTTTCTACTAAGGGGTCACCTGAAAAGATGATGCACCATGTTGGTATGAGTAGTACTAATCAATTCATGTAACCTCTCGTCAACAATGGTAGTGCTGGCCCTTTTCGACTGAGGCAGGTCGCACTCCCATAAGTTCTCTCGGGTACGATACACGGAGGACCCCCCTCCGGGAGGTGCTGGAGTCCACTTCCCAACACTTTCTAGTTTTTGACTGGAACTTGTGGCTCGTTCTCAACGAGTATAAAGAAGCGAGTTATCCTGCGTGATCAACTTGAATAGATCTAGGAAAACCTATTTTCAGTCACGAGCATACTATTTGTCATTATGGAATCTTCTGTCATTAGGGCATATGAAGAGTTCTCCATCCAAGGATATAGAGAATTGTAATACCCTCAAATTTTAATTAGTAATTAATTGCTAATTTGAGATTTAATGAGGCTTTGCATCCTTAAAAAATAAAAATAAGAAAATTTAAGACTAAGATATATAGTTGAAATTGGTGAAGATAAGTAACCTAAGTGTTACTTAAGCATGAATTAGAGGAAGTGTTAGCATATTATGGATAATCATCATATGATAAGATAAAGTAAAATAAAAAGAAAAATGATAAATCTACAAAATTCTAGAATGTGGTAAAGTGATGAATAATCACATAATTTAATTAAATCAAAATAAAATTAGTTATTGTTTCTATAAACATCTAGATTTCACTATTCATGATAAACATCAAAAATTTTCTTCCTCTTCGTCCCTCCATTTTCGAAAATCACCCTAGCCAACACCATAAAAATTTTCTCATCCCAAGTATAGAATTGTGATTCTAAGCCACCTCAAGTATAAAGATTAGCAAATTGAAGGTAAATAATACTCTTCCATTATACTTTTGTGTTTTAATTTTAATAAAGCATGATGATGGAGAGTCTAAGATTGAAGTATTAGTGAAGTTTATTGTTATTTCATGATTAAAGCATGCTTAAAGTGGAAAATATGTAGAAATATGATGACTTAGATGAAAATATGGCCTTAGGGTTTGAGTTTAAATTAAGTTAATACTTGTGATGCTATGCTTAAATCAAGTTGATATTCATGTATTGAGCATGTTTAAACATAAGATTAGAAAGAAATTTGATGAAAAATCCAAGTATAAATTTTATGAAATTTTCGAAAATTATAAAAATAAAGAGCTATGGGATTTTGATTTTATTTGTTTAAATTGATATCATATTTGAGCTTATTGGCATGAATAATGTATAGAATAATTTATTTAGAATTTTCCAAGCATTAGAAATGAATTTTCAAAATTTAGTTAGTTTATGGAGTTTCTAAGTTTAAGTACATGTTGATGCTATTTGGACTAAGTGATGATGCATTGAAGTTTATTAAGCAATATTAAGCATGGTTAAATCAAGAGATTAAAGATAGAATCATTCTTACATTAAGATCTTTAATTTTCAAGAAGAAGGGCATGATTAAAATTTACACATAGAGATTTTATTTGTTTGATTTAAGGTGATATTTGAGATAAGGAACGAATATAATGGCTAATGTGAATTTATTGGATTTTAAATGCAGTTTTCCACTCATCCCCTTCAGACATTCTAACTTGGAAATATCCAGAACGCAAATCAATTTTAGAAAAGACAGACGATCCAGACAACTCATCAAGCATATCATCTAACCTGGGAATGGGAAAACGATACTTTACCGTGATCTTATTGATAGCTCTGCAATCCATACACATACGCCATTCATTGTTCTTCTTTGGCACGAGAATCACAGGAACTGCGCAGGGCGACATACTCTCTCTGATTTGCTTCTTTTCCAGCAGCTCCTTGACTTGACGGTCTATCTCCTTCGTCTCATCAGGGCTGGTCCGGTAAGCTGGCCGGTTAGGAAGGATTGCGCCCGGCTGGACGTCGATCTGGTGCTCAATTCCCCGAATTGGCGGTAGACCACTGGGAATTTCGTCCGGGAACACATCCTTGAACTCCTGCATCATGGGCTGCAAAACAGGGGGAAAAGCAATATCAAGAGTATCATTAGCCTTAAACATAACTAGAACGATAGGCTTACCAACTCGAACTGCTTTCTGTACTCCCTTAGCGCTAATAAACAAGTTCTTGTGCACCGGATCTGAATTCGTCGCACTGGGACTCGATGGAGTGGCAACATGAATGGGCTTAGAGGGTCCCTTAGACGTAGAAGGGGCTGCCTTGGAAGACTTGGAGTTGGCCGAACTCGTCGTAGGGTTAGGAGAAGAAAGCGAGGCCTTGTTGTCAGATTTCTTTTCCCGTTCTTCCTTGAATCTCTCTTGCATCCTCTTCTGGTCTTCTGCAACATCTTTGGGTGCTAATGGCAATAATCTGGTGGTACGTCCATCTCGACTCACGGCATAAGTGTTGGCGAATCCATCATGCATCGCCTTCCTGTCAAACTGCCAAGGACGACCAAGCAAAATATGCGCCGCATCCATAGGGATGACGTCACACAAAACAGTATCTGTATATCTACCAATTGAAAAGGTGACATTTACCTGATAACCTACTCTGATCTCGCCTCGGTCAGTCAACCATTGCAATCGGTAGGGCTTGGGATGCTTCTGTGGGGTCAAGTTCAGTTTTCCCACTGCATACTGGCTGATAGCATTCACAATGCTTCCACTATCAATAATGAGCGAGCACGTCTTGTCTTGGATAGAACATCGCGAGTAGAAGATGTTTTCTCGCTGATCGTTCTGATCCTCTTCACGAATCAGGCTCAGGGCTCGGATGGAAACAAGACTCACGTGAGCTTGCTTCGGCTGCTCATCTTCAATCTCATCGTTTGGGGAACCATTAAGGGGCTGATCTGCGCCCTCTGCATCAATAGGGTCTTCGGGCTCCTCTTCACTAGCTGATTCTAACTCATCCTGTTCTGTAATGATGAGAACTCGGCGATTCGGACACTGGGCTTGAAAGTGTCCCCATCCCTTGCACTTATGACACTGAACATCACGTGCTCTTCCTGGAGTACCATGCTGAGGCGGACTAGGCTGTACAGTCCGACTCTGATTATTTCGGTTGGGTGCAGACGAACTGAAATCGGGTCTGCGACCAGACTGAGGTGTGGACTGCTGCTCAGAACGGCGAGTGGACTGGCCTTGAGGACGTGAAGGGGCTGTCCTAGGCGTCGAAGAGTCGCTTCGGACCCAAGGAGTCCTAGCAGGCGTCGACTGGAAAGACCGACGACGTCCTTCTCGGAGCTGCCGCTCTACAATAGATGCATAATGAACCATTGCGTCCACAGATTCGAAGTTCTTCAATTCAACTTCACAAGCAATGTGAGGGTTCATTCCTTCAATGTACCGGGTGATGGTGGCATATAAAGTCTCTTCTTTGCCAACCCGGTTCAGGGCTGTCTCCAGATCCTTGTGATACTCTTCTATCGACCTCGAACCCTGGCGTATCTGACTGAGCTTGCGTTCCAGTTCCCGTTCATAGTGTACAGGAATGAAACGACCTCTCATAACATCCTTCATTTCTTGCCAAGTGTCAATTGGAGGATATCTATCCTTTCTGCGTCTAGTCTGCTGAAACTCCCACCAAGTCGCAGTATATCCAATGAACTCAAGGGAAGCTAGCTGCACTTTCTTAAGCTCTGGAAAATTATAGCACTCGAAAATTTTGTCAACTTTGCGCTCCCAATCTAAATAAGCATCTGGATCATGCTTGCCTTCAAACGCTGGGATAGTGGTCTTGATGTTGCCGAGTAGACCATCTGCATGACCATATCTATTCTGTTCTGGATAAATGTTCCTGCGGGGTGCCTGGAAATGTGGTTGGAAAGGAGCTCCACGACCTCGGCCTCGGCCTCCAGCTGCAAACCCATTTCTATCTCCCTGAGGTGGGACGAACTGAGCTGTATTATCCTCAGCTAGTTCATCCTCAAAGTTCCCAAACACTGAATCTGAGGCTTCATCATGCACATGCACCTCATCTTCTTGATTAGCCCGTGGGTTATTGACTGGTGGCGCCTGAATCGTAGCGGTACTGATCTGGTCAAGCTTAGCCATCAATTCGGCCATGGTGTTCTGAACTTCTCTGAACTGATGCTGTACATGACCTCTCAAAGCATCATAGTGGTATTTGGCATCCCAATCAGATTTGGTGCCTGAAGACTGTGGTGTTTGTTCTGGATCCATTAAACCTGCACAACGAACAAACGTAAAGAAAGAAACGGGACCTCACAGTTCCTCACAAGCACTCGTTTATTGTTCTTCACAAGCACTCGTTTGTTCTCTCAGATTTTACCGCTCGTGTATGTCACTCAGTGTATGTCACTCAGTGTATGTCACTCAATCCTCACAATCACTCGTTTATGTCTTCTTTGGATCCGTCGAACCTGCAAAATGAACAAACGTAAAGGAAGAAAAGGAATCTCACAATTCCTCACAAACACTCGTTTGTTCCCTCAGATTTTACCACTCGTGTATGTCACTCAGTGTATGTCACTCAGTCCTCACAATCACTCTTTGATACTGCACACAACTTCCCGGCAGAATCTGTCGTCAACTCTTTAGCTTTGGTCAAGAGCTCGGACCTGACTTCCAGAGGACCACGGGATAGCAAAGGAACCACGGTTAGGGCTAGAAGGGGGTGTATAGGCAATGTAGGGTGTAGGAAGGAAGGGCTTGAACGAAAAAAAACGGGAAAAAGTCGAAAAACAGAAAAACTGGAAAAGTTCGGAGGGCGATTTGACCTAGAAGATGGTGGAATTCGGCTAAAAAAGCCTATATGTCACAGCATAGCGGTGAGTCTTGCTCGGAGCGTCGTTCCGCTTCCGGAATGGTATTGTGCGGCAAAATCGGAGCCCGGGGTCAAATTTTAGGAAAAACTGCCGAAACTGCCGACGACGGGGTTCTAGGGCAGAATGGTGGCTGAACTCTCGGCTACAAGGATGGATGTCGGGTGGAAGATGTTTGGTAGGCTGGGGAATGTTCGGTGGGTAAGGAAAGGCGAGAAAGGAGGAATTTCGGATGGAAAGTTATTAATAATTGGACTTCAATTCAAATTAGGGACAAAATATGAGCCAATCAAGGAAACTATTCAATTCCCAAATCTCATAGAACCAGAACAGTAAGAATGATCCCCAATAGGACAACAATCACCCAAAATCGATAGGTTACCAATAAAGAACACAACCAATCCACGAAAGGCAATACGACTTCCCCAATACACAATTCTACCCAAGAAAGAAAACTCACGACCGAAAGGAACAAACAACTTCCCAAAATCAAATCAAGATATTCAAGATACTCATGAATCAAGTTCTAGGGTTCTTCTGCTCTTTTTTTTTTTTTTATAAATATTCTTTTTTTTTTTTTGAACGAACCCCTTATGGAACTAGAATTTACGGATTGAACCACGACCAGAGGGTGTGGACGTGGCTCTGATACCAAATTTATGATACGGCCAACAATATGCGGAAGCAAGAATCGAACACACGTCAACAGAAAAGGTTGGTTCAAATCAAATTACGATCAAAAAGAAACCAGTTGGAGACTCGATTAGAAACTATAACAAATCATCTCGGATTAAGCTCAAATTTTATCACCAATTAAAAATTGAAGTCCAGAACAACATATCCAAAATTCAGCCAATTCGCACGAAGGGTTTGAGATCTGGCTCGGGGCGGACTTTTGCTGCGTTTTTAGGGTTAAATTGGAAACGACGGCGTGTGGAAGGGAAACGGGATTGGCGTGGGAATGGAATGGAAGTATAGGCTGAGTAAATGGTATGACGGGTGGGGGAACGTTGGGAAGGCTGGAAACAGGAGGAAAAGGGATGAAGAACTTACCGAAAGGAACCCCGGATCTACTGGAATCCGAAACGCGCCTATGGATCGATCTTCGCGGCTTGTCTAACCCGGATACTACTGGATATCACGAACGAGACAGATGAATTCAAGTTCTAAAGAGCCAACTCAAGAACTCTACCAAGAACGTAAGAAAAACGTGAGACAAAATAATTCACTCGAATTTTGATTCAAAATTGTCTGCCGTCCAAAAGAGTTGTTCAAAGTCTTAAATACTGCAAATTTTGACCTAGGCCCATAAGTATAATTAGGGCACTAAATTCGAAAATATAAAATCCAACAATTGGGCTTAAAGCAAAACACAAAGTCTGAGCCCAATTAAAATTAAAACAAGCATAAAGAAACCAAACACTAAGGAAGCCCAATTTTCGAACCAAAAGGTCTTGTTCGAAACTCCTTTGATATTCTTCAATCTTGGATGCTGGTCCAATTCACCAATTTGGGCTGCTTAATTCCATAATCTTCATCTTCCAATTTCTTCCGGATAATGCACTGAAAATAACCTTGCAGCTTCTTTGCTCTCAATCTCGTAACTGGGCCTCTCAACTGCAACTCCGGGTTTGATTCATCATTGCTGGATCTCGGCTCATCACTGAGCTTGCTGGACAGAGGGTTGGGGGCAAGCTTACTGATGATTTATACACCCCAGCTGTCGCAGCCAAGATGGATGAATATGCAGAGATGACAAATCTGGAAGACATATTGATGACCCAGCCTCAATCACTGTCAAATGAACAAGTAAAAGACTTGATTTCCAAAAAGGTGGATAAATACATGTATGGGACATTATCCACAGTCCAAGACCAGGCTACTCAAATTCTTACAGACTTCAACAATCACCTGAAGTCACATGTTGACAAAG
This sequence comes from Leonotis leonurus, assembly GCA_026898415.1. Taxonomy (NCBI): domain Eukaryota; kingdom Viridiplantae; phylum Streptophyta; class Magnoliopsida; order Lamiales; family Lamiaceae; genus Leonotis; species Leonotis leonurus. Next base: position 35,177 of record JAPKLX010000762.1, on the reverse strand, counting down.
TGGACTCAGAATTGAGGAGGATATACAGATTGAAGCTTGAAGAGCTGAGCAAGAAGATGGACGATGATCGATCTGCTGCAGAGGAGAGAAAGGCACAGATCGATCAGACTCTAGGAACCATGCAGCTCAAGGTTAATGAAATGTACAAAATTGTGACCGAATTTGCTCAGAAAGAAAAAGACATGGTTCATACAATTGTCAAGGAACAAATTGATGGCATAGCAGCTGATGTGATCAAAGAGGCAAATGCAGAAACAAGAGCCATGTTCAGAAAGTTTGAATCAGATGGCAAAAATTTTGTTGAGAGGAAGATGTGCGAACTGCGCTACCCAACAAAGACTATGATCGATTCATTTTTTGATGAAATTGCAATTATCAAAACAGACCAAGAAGGTTACAAGGATGATCTGCTCAAAACCAGAGCCTCACTAGAGAAGAAAATTGATGATTCAAACTTAAACATCAACGCTCTCCTGACTTCAAAAGATAGACTCTGCGAAAGAAATGAAGGACTTGAAAGAAGAGGTCAGAGCCAGCTCGATTGAAACTGATGCTTCCACAGCAGCCCAGCCGCCCAAACCCAAACGCAGAAAACTTCAGAAACTAGCTGATGAAGTCCAGGTCGAAGAACCTGCTCTCCCTCAACAGGAGGTTGAGGAGGAAGAGATCCTGGTAGCTGGACCACCAGAGGATGTAGCTCCCATCTCATCCTTGGACCCCAATCAAACCAAGGATTTCTCCCCCGCCAACACTACCAATCCATCATCTGCAGAACACCTTGAGCAGATTGATGAGGAAGTCGAGGGAGAAGAGGAGTCTACTGATGAGGAAATGAAGAAGGCAGAATTTGTGGTGCAATTGCTAGAAACAGAAGCAGATAACTCTGTCCTTCGGACATTTCTTGGAATACAGTTGACACCAGAAACATATGAAGCAGCAAGACGGCTAAAGTTCCTTCTGCTCATAAAAGACAAAGAGTTCTATGTTTTGGATGCTCTGCTCAGAACCAGATCCATACACGCATTGAAGATTGAAGAGGCCACCCTGCTCAACATCTTCACTGCTTCGTCCATTGCAGAGCTGCGGGAGACGTACAAATCAGACATACTTGGCATGTCAAAATTTGAAGCAAATGAACTCCAGATCGATCTTCGATCTGCTTATGAAAAGGCCAACATGCTGGAATTTTTTGACAGCATTGAAGAAGAGGTCGTTGAGGAAGCAAGAACGGAAGAAACACCATCTGACGCTCACCAACAGGGTGCAGCCACCACAGAACCTGAAACAGATCAGCCCATGGCTGAGGCTGAAGAGCAGACCACTGCACATGCTGAGGGGGAACCAGCCATGACAAGTAAGACTCCAATTGCAGTGGTCAGCCAGCCACAAGAAGCTCATGAACCAGCTGGACAGAGAGTGGGCGGTAGACAAACAGATGAAATCTATACCCCTGCTGTCGCAGCTAAGATGGATGAATATGTGGAGATGACCAATATGGAGGACATATTGATGACCCAGCATCAATCACTGTCAAATTCTCAAGTGAGGGATCTCATCTCCCACAAGGTTGATAAGTACATGTATGGCACGCTCACAACTGTACAAGACCAGGCCACTAAGATTCTCACCGACTTTAACAATCACCTGAAGTCTCATGTAGACCAGGTGGATTCAGACTTAAGGAGAATATGCAGACTGAAAATTGAGGAGCTCAGCAAAAAGATGGATGATGATCGAGCTGCTGCCGAAGAGAGGAAGGCACAGATTGATCAAACTCTATTCACAACGGAGCTCAGGGTCAAGGAGATATATAAGATTGTGACTGACTTTACCCAGAAAGAAAAGGACATGGTTCATACCATTGTCAAGGAGCACACTGATGGCATAGCTGCTGATGTGATAAAAGAAGCCAATGCAGAGACAAGAGCTATGTTCAGAAAATTTGAAGCAGATGGAAAGCACTTTGTGGAAAGAAAGCTGGGTGAACTGCGCTATCCAACAAAAACAATGATCGATGCCTACTTTGATGAGATTGGGATTATAAAGGAAGATCAAGAGGAGTACAAGGCTGATCTGCTAAAGGCAAAGGCATCCTCCAAAAGCAGATTGATGATTCTAATCTCAACATCACCTCACTGCTGTCTCAAAGGATCGAATCTGACAAGGAAGTTATGGCGATGAAGGAAGAGATCACCTCCCTCAGGGCACTCATCAATATGTATGTTGATGATGTCGAAAAGGGGGAAGGATCTGGGAAAGAGAAGAAGGCACTAGCTGCGAAGTGGAAGTCGCAATCTGCTGAGAAACAGATTGCACCAACACTAGCACCAGCAAAAGATCAAACAATTCCACCATCTGCTCCATCTGCTCAAGTTCAAAAGACATCATCTTCAAGCAGATCGAGCAAATCCAGTCAACCACTGAAAAGAAAGAAGAAATCTGGATTTGGTTGGCCTTCCGCTCCCATCAGAACAACGAGAGAAGGAGAGACCAACTGGGTCCCAGATCATTTAAAAGATGGGTGGGAAGGATTTAAAAATGCCTTCATCATGTGCCGGTATTTTCTCAGAGAACCAGCCTACTGTGAAGGGACACCCAATGAGGCTTTCAACCGTTATCTGGATCTGAATGATGCTAGAGATTTGGTTGAGGAGATAAGAGAAGCTGCGGCAAAGGCACAAGTGCAAATAACTGCCCCAGAAAAAGAGTTCAGAACGTGCCCAACCATACCAGGGACTGATCTGCCTGACAAGACTTTCTTGCTCACCTTTATAAACCAGCTCGCGGAGAACAGAGGGTATAAAGTTGATGCTGAAGACCCAGACTACATAAGGGTGAGAGAAGGTGTCTATGAAAGTGTGCAGCTGATCTCGGATGAGACAAGGGCAAAAATGAAGAGACAGCAAGAAGAAAGAAGGAAGAGCAGATAGTTATACTTTTTCATATCATTATGATCTGTAATTCCTATTTTTGTCTTGATGAACTGTAATCTGATTATGCCTTATCTATGGAAGTTCATTGAGTTTCTGATGACAACCTCTAATTGTCCAAAACACATATAAATTGCCTTAATCGTTATAACCTAATAACGAAACATAATCAATCTGGCTATCCAACCAGATCACTCTTTATATGTTATTAGGACATATTTGTAAAGTGTGGTTTTGACATCATCAAAAAGGGGGAAATTGTTGGGAACCCTAATGTATTTTTAGTTTTGATGATGATTCTTCGAAACACACTTAGTTATTCTTTTATTAAGCTGTTCTATATGTAAAGCAGATCACTACTCTTAAAGTAAATTCTGTTAAAGAACAGATTAGGAGATGACTTGACATGTAAAGGAATTATTCCTATAGAAGTCATCTCTATATATAGTAAAAGATGAAGGGCCAAGATTTCAAGCCAAAAAAAGAATCGATCTGCTGTAACAGACAGAGAACAGATCGATGACCAGATCGAGAGTTACAGCGAAGCACCAGATCGATTGAGTCATCAAACCTCCAGATGACATCATCCTACACATCATACCATCTTGCCACGACAAAATTGAAGTCCATCCAACAGGGATTGGAAAGAGAATCTTCGGTTGACACATAGAAGGAAAGAAACCATTGGCAATTTGCTTTCCATAACTTAAGGATTGAGTCAACATTTATGCAAGGCAAGAAGAGATATGATGGACAACATTGATTGGCAATATACCATCAATCTCACGCCAATCAACAACGGCTAGAATTTTCAATTCAATGCCTATATATTTGAAGTTCAAATCTGGAATACAATACAACGCACGCAAGCTAAACTATCAACTTACTCTCAAGCTATCTACCTTGATCTAGATTAAGAGCTTCAAAAGAATTGTGATTCTACATCACACCAATCAACCTCGATTCAAGTCTGTCTTATCGAGAGAAATGAGATCACCCTGCTAGCTAGTAGATTTCTAGTGGTAACGTAGAGGTAATCTATAGTAAAGGGACACGACCCTTATTTCGTGCATAAGTATCTCTCTAGTTTTGATTGATACTTGTGACTCGTTCTCCACGAGTATAAACAAGCAGAGTATCCTAGTAGTGGATAATATGGTCTAGTTCTGACCAGATCGTGGACGTAGGGATTTCCTGAACCACGTTAAACAACTGTGTTATTTACATTCCTGCATATTTAATTTCAGTTGTTTATTATTCTAATCATCTGCACTATCATATAAATCTGCATCTCAATCAATCTGCTTAACAATCTAAATAATTCCTAAGGTTTTCTAAACAAGAGCACTCATTAAATCCACCATTATTCCGCACACTCAACACTCATAAAGTAATAAGATCACTCTTATTATTGACTAAGTGTTTTCACTAAGAGAGCAATCTGTTTAGACTAAACTGGTAATCGATCTGTGTATCAATCTGTTTAGTCATCTGCCGAGCAATTTCTTATATAGAATAGCTTGAACTCTCTTATATTTTGTCAAGTAAACTGAAAAGTTTGTATTTGGTGTATTGGGC